>CANUEP010016702.1:0-263373 GCA_947857235.1 Jatropha podagrica | reverse complement strand
GTTATACCCTTGAAATTAGCAATTCAAACAAGGACTCCAGTGTCTACTATGATGATATTTTGTTGATATTCTATTTTGGGGAGGATACGGTTGGAAAGAACAAAATTTCTGCTTTCCATCAAGGAAAGAATAAAAACGTTAGAGAAATGAACCATGTTTATGCTACTCACCAGGTACGGCGAGCCCTTCTCGACGCAATTTCTAATGGAAAGGCCGAATTGAAGCTTGATTTATCAACTAAGATTCAGTGTAATACTTGGGGCGTCAAGAGTAAGCATCACGAAGTCAATTTGCAAGCTACTGTTCCAATTGGTTCGGATGGAAAGATACTAGGTAAGAAGAAGAAGATTAAACTACGCCACCAATCCAAGAAATGGAAAATAAGGGCTACTAGATTTCTTTGAGTTACTCTACATATCTTATCTTGTCATCGTGTATGTTTCAATTTTTTTAAGGGTTAAAAAAAAGAACAGGCCAAAAACATAATCACACAGCCGCTGTTTTTTCATATTGCCTGTGAAATGGAGTGTAGGTATTGTATTTTTCAGATTAGAAGGCGACTTATTCAATTATATGTTATTGTTCTTGAATATTGAGTTATATTGATTACATAAAAGTGTATTAATTTCAAAGAAGTCTCTTCTTATTTTGTTAGATCTACGACTAAATCCCTAGATGAAAATAATCCTGTTAAATTTTTTTATCATTATACTCCTATTACCTTATCTCATGGAGTATTCTGTGTTGCTTAAACGAGAAAAAGAATCAATGATTAGTCTCCTTTCCATTTCTGCTTTTGAACACAAGATTAATTGAACCTTTTTCTGAATCAATATATTTTCAAAACGCGACGGGATAATATTCCATATTTTACATCATGTTTCTGTTGGAGCTTTGGGTAAAAAAGTGAAGGAGAAAATAAAATTATCCGCAGAACTTTTACAAAACAAATTCTGCGATTTTATGCTTCAAGGGAGGAGAATTATGACAAATGATTCTCTTTCAAATGCACAAGTTCTGTTTAAATTTCTCTGTTGTTGCAGATTTAAATTTGGTCCTACGACGAGGGGAGACTGTTGGGCTTTGGAGGGAGATAATAAGGCTTTAAAGCTTGATTTGGGTCAGATTGGTTTCATGGGTTGTTGGGCTCTCTACATAAACCTTTGATTCGTTCTTTTTCTTTTTGCAATTGTAAGCTCACACACACACACGCACACGCACACGCACACGCACACGCACACGCACACGCACACAATGTTTTCTAGCTGTGGTACTGAAAAATTTCCGTTATCACATTTTATATTTGAAGTTCCCGTATTTACTGCACCATATAAAAGCTTTTGGGTACTGTGTGCGCGTGGAGAGTTGAAGAATTTCCGCTGGTGCTAGGTTGCTAGCATTTCTGTCTGTCATTTGGTAGCACCCGAGATGTTTGATGTTTTGCCTGTTTGAGGTCATGGAGATTCGAGAGGCTTTTTTGGAGGTTCCAACATATAACTATGGAAACACCTTTCACAGAAACTTTCAAGAAACTATGATAGGTGGAACCGCGGGAAAGTGCAAGCCTTGCAATTGGCGGCACAGAAAAACACTAACAGAAACTCAGTAGATATTGAAGGGGAATAAGGAAATCTGTGGGCAAACATGACACATTTCATGGAGGATCTCTGAAATTGCCAAACAGCTCCATCGGGTAAGTTTTCATTTCTCTCAGTTATTTGCTCTAAATTACCGACCATGAATGTCCAAAAATTTATATTAGCTTTGCTAGGTGGAACCCAAAATAATTAAAGCTATGACGCGCATTCCTTTACATTTCTTCCTTGAACCAAAACCAAAATTTCCTGAATCTTAGACTCCAGCCCTAGAGCTGTAATAATAGCTCTTCTTCTTCTTCTTCTTCTTCCTTTTTTTTTTGGGGTGGGGGGGTGGGGAGGGGGGGGTGTATGTTTAATAGAGAGTATTAACATTAATAACTCAGTAAATATATTATTGAATATATAATTTGCTGCGCAACCAGTCAGTAAATATGTTGGTGAATGGCAGGTTATTGATATTCTTGTTCAGTCGGCTGCTAACTACGACAGAAAACGTCTGTAGAACACCTAAACTCTTCATTAAAATTTACATGGAAAGTCTCAAAATCCTTAGCGAGCTACAAAAGTAGTGATCGTAACGTCATTTACAGAACTTGATCTTTCCTCCACTGCTCCAAATGAGTTAGTGTTGCTGCTAGATGCTACAAAAATGAAAGCTGGTTTTTTTGGGCTAGGAAGAGCTGTTTCACTGCTCAACATTAGAATAACTTCAAACATAACGGGTCTGTCTATAGCATTTTCCTGAACACATAAGAGCCCAATTTGTATGCATCTCAACACTTCATGAGGAGGATATGATCCCTCCAGTGATGAATCAACTATCTTCAATACATTATCTGTGCTCCATAACTCCCATACCTATAACAGAGAATGAACAGTTTATATTACCTTGGAGCTATTGTTTCTAAAAATATTCTTCAACTTACATGTCCTATCAAGCAGAAGGAAGAATCTTCTTGTTTAAAGCCATTGCTTTTCTTGCCACTTATAATTTCCAACAGTATGACCCCAAAACTAAACACATCAGATTTTACGGAAAACTTTCCAAGCACTGCATACTCTGGCGACATGTAGCCACTGCATAAGAGAAAGTATTGAAAGTGAACTTAATACCTATTCCAATTCTTTCATGGTAATCAAGCATTGTAGTATCTTGTACTTACTAGGTTCCAACTACTCTATTCGTCTTCTCTTGAATTTGGTCAGCTTTGAGTATTCTAGCCATGCCAAAATCTGAAATTTTTGGGTTCATCTCAGCATCTAATAAAATGTTGCTGCTTTTCAAATCTCTGTGGATAATTGTCAACCTCGAGTCCTGATGAAGATATAACATTCCTCGACCAATCCCAGTTATAATATTGAAACGTTTCTTCCAATCTAGGACTGACCTTTTTGTTTGATCTATAATAAGATTTTCAATTTTATCATTGTAAAATATGCACCTGAATCATATTTGCTATGGAACAATTGCAACAGGATAACCAATTCAATGCTGACCAATCGTATAAAAAGACTTACCAAAAAGCGATGAATCCAAGCTTTTGTTTGGCATATATTCATAAATTAACATTTGTTGTCCTCCCTCAGTACAGCACCCAAGAAGTTTCACAAGATTCCTATGTTGAAGCTTTGCAATCAACATGACTTCATTTTTAAATTCTTCTATGCCTTGACCTGAACTCTTGGATAGCCGTTTTACAGCAACTTCTTGTCCATTAATTAGCTGACCCTGACAACATGTTTTCAACTTCCAATTTTCTCTTAAAAATGAAGCCAGAGCTATTTTATTCATTCAGAATCTCAAAATAACATGCCAAAAAAAGTGGACAGAAATACGTGAACTCAAGAAAACAATTTAGATTCTGACATTATATACAGACTCTACCTTGTACACAGAACCAAAACCACCCTTCCCTAGTTTGTTTCCTGGAGAGAAGTTGTTAGTGGCAGCCACTATTGTGCCAAGGTCAAAAAATGTTACGACTGGAGGATGGCTATTTCCACCGAGTTCACGTGCCGCCAAAGTATTTTTATAGTATATGGAACCACCAATAGGGTCAAATACTTTGTTTTCTGATTTGTTCTTCTTTCCTGTCCTCGAAACAAATTGAAAACATAACCTTAATCTGATGTATTTACGATTGGTTTTAATGGTGCAACAGGAGCAGTTCATCGCTCACAAAACCTTGGAAGTAACGCTCTTATACTCATTATATAGAGAGCATGTAAAGTGATTCTGTGAAAAAAGTTAGATATCTAATTCTATTCTTTAGAAAAAAACATAAGGTCTTTTTTTTCTTCCTTACCTTTTCTCCTCCTAAGCCACAAATAAGCAAAGAAGAAAACCGTAATCCATGCTGAAGCAATAGACAGTGTTAGAATATTCAGCTCCTTTCCAAGAAAAGCATTTGACCTTCTCGCATTCTGAGCTGCATCAGTATGAAAAGAAAGGGGGTAAGTGGTAACTTGAATTTGGCTTTGAATCAAGGGGCTAGAAGATAAGACAGTAATTGTAACAGAACCAAGGCAAAACCTAGTATTTGTGTTGAAGTGGGTTTTACTATATGATCAAATTTTGATATAAGTAGTGGCGTTTCACATTTTAAAGCTAAGCGATAATTCATATACCTAATTCAACTGCATCAACACGAACATACAGATTGAATCTTTCATCAACATGATCAAGTGTGTCCCATAATTGTCCATACCATAGCAAACACCCACTTGCTCTTGCAACTATATCTATTCTTGCGTATGCAGAGCATGAGCAATTCCTGCTGCATTCTTGTTCACAACCTTTACGACTCGTATTCATGTCCACCCAAATCGCAGTTGAAGTATCAGGAAGCTTAGCATTTTCCACTTTCACAAATCCTTCACCATGCCCACACAGTAAAGAAGGATCCTCTCGCTTCCTAACACAACCTCCTGATGCATCTCTTAGATGCCAATCTCTTGGGGATTTGGGTTGATAACCTGGTAAACAAGAACACTCAAATTTATCAGGATTGCTTGGGGTACACTTACTAGAAGCACCACATTTTGCATACAGATCGCATCGGTTTTCAGGCACGGTCCAAAGCGTTTTCCACTGGCCATGATTATTATGCCACCTTAGCCACTTGACGAATCCTGAATGGTCCACTACTGCTCTCGTGATAAAAGAGGTACCAACCAAATGGTATGAATAATATATTTCGTTTTGATTGTTAACATACGTATAATCAAATATATCCAAGAATGTTGCCCATGGCCATGGGGTGCTTCGGCAATACGGTCTTGAGGCCTGGTAAATAAAGAACTGCGGTGAGCCTCTTGTGTCCAAAACCAATGAGTAATCTCCAGTACCTGGATCGTTTGCCGATCTCCATGAAGTCAGCGTCCAGTGCAGTCCTGCCTTCTGATTCAACCCTAGTCTCATCCCTGGTAGCAGCGTATCGGTGGGATAATCGAAGCTCTGCCACACAATTCTTTTGCTTGAACCTTGGAGCAATATCAGATTTCCTGAATCCGAGAGCTGAAGCACACAAGCATCCGATCCTTCCACTGTTACATTTGCAGACCATACTAAAACTTTTTGGTGAGGGTCACTGTAGAGGACAAGGTTTCCATTTTGATTGATTGACAGAACACCTGAGGAGCCAACGATAGGATAGTTCCTGTTTGCTACCCATATCACAGATTTTTCAGAAACTTTATGAAACCAAATTCCAAGATATTTATTAGTAGAACTACCAGGGCTGAAAAACCCAAATGCAAATTCATTGCCCTTGGAGACAAGAAGGTTTGGTTTGATGTAATTGTATCAAGACAAGTGCATGGTGTGAATAGGAAGAGCATAATCACATAACATAGGAACTTTTCTGTAGCAGCCATGGTGTCTTTCAGTTCCCATAGGCCATATTCTTAATGTTTGCTTCTGAAAGAAATTTTTTTTCCTTAACTCCCACATTTACTCGTTTGATATTGATAATTAATATGATTTTTTCTTCATATTTTCCATGAAACGAAATTTCCAGACATTAGCCAGGAAGATGTTAACGTGTCATAATGGTCAGAAGTCTACCCGTTTTGTTCCCTTAATGTGACTTTTTTGAAAAAAAGAAAACGGAAAATTCAAACTGCAATGTTCAGAATGATATGAAAAGAATCTGAGATTTTGATAAGAGTTCAGGTCAAACTTTTCCAATATTGCAGAAGGGTTGATTTTAGCACAAACTGCAATTTTCTATTGTTGTTAAACCAAATTGTCTTGTTCTGATAAATTAGGAAAAGAGTCCATATCAAAATTTTCAGTTGTATAATTAAGACATCAGTTTCTTTATCTTTCTAAGAAAATAAAATTTTGCAGGGAGACGAAAGCGCGACATTACATTATATTATATACACACTTTTAAGTATAATCCAAAATCATTGTTCATAGAACAGTGATTTGGCTTTTTTGCCCTTAGAAATTCGCAATATTACTATATCAAGACTAGTTTGTTGTCAAGCATTCATTGGTTGTCTTTTCGATGATAAACATTACTCTCACTTCCAGAATAACTATTATTATTTTCTATGATAGTTATTGTGTTATAGCAATATATGCCAAGGCATAATTTCATAATTTGTTGATACACTTTTCATTTTTATATAATTATGTTGTAAGTATATCATAATAATTATAACAAAAGGCATTTTATAACTCTTAATCAGTTTTTCTTCCACATTAATTTTTTTTTCTATTCCAAAAAATTTGTTTATGCTAAGAGTAAAAAATTTATAAAAAACTTTTGAAAGGTAATTTATAAATTATTACAAATTATATTACTTAGCATATAGAATTTGAGAAATTTACAATTAAAAAAAGAATTTATTTCGGTGAGTTCAATAAAAGTTATCGAAGAAACTGATGAAAAAAATCATTAAAATGTGAATCTTTTTATTTCCATAATAAATTTTTAATATTAAAAATTAAAAATAAATATGTGAAAAATAATATGAAATAAAAATATAATAGCCCATATAAAATAAATTTAAAAGTTTAAATATGATAATTTTTCTCCTATTATTAATGAAAAATGTTATTCTACCACATTCTTATTGGTTTTACATATGTATTTATGAAACAAATTTTATACGAATAAAATAAGATTTTCGAGAAAGAAAGAGAAAATACAATTTTATATAAATAAAAAATATTTTTTATATAAAAATAGAGTAAAAAAAAAGAGAATAATGTAGAAGTAGTCCTCCTGGGTATTTTGCTTGTAATTATGAGAATTCAGACTCCGAAAATTTTCTTCCAAAATTTCCAAAAAGAGAAAAAAACAACTATATATCTGTAATACTTTCTTTTTGTAATTTTATTCTTGGCCAACTAAACCCCACGTGTTGAAGTCCAGAAACCGGCACCACACATGTTCCCAAATTGAAATGCTATTCGCAAAGCTTCATAAGCTCGTCCGACTAATTTAATTGCGGCTTCGAAAATTAAAGAGTGAAACGAAAATTTCAGGTCTTCTGTGAAAAGATTAGACCTACTTAGTGTTGAAAGAAAAATGTGTATAAATCATTCTAGTACAACCTAAATTGCATAACCTTAGGTAAAATTTACATGCGAATAATGATTCTAAAAATATCCTTAGCGACCTACAAAAGTAGTGACTGTAACCTCATTTGCAGAACTTGATCTTTCCTCCCCTGCTCTAAATGAGTTACTCTTGCTGCTTGATTCTCTAAAAATGTAAGCTGGTTGTTTTGGAAGAGGAAGAACTGTTTCACTGTTCAACATTAAAATTACTTCATACATAGTTGGTCTTTCTGCAGCATCTTCTTGAACACATAGCAGCCCAATTCGAATGCATCTCAAGACTTCATGAGGAGGATATGACCCCTCCAGTGATGAATCAACTATCTGCAGCACATTGTCTTCTATCCATAACCCCCACGCCTGCACCAGAGCTGAACAGTTAATATAAATTGTATACCTTCTCGTTGGAGGTATAGTTTCTGAATAGTTTGTTTCACTTACATATCCTATCAAGCAAAGGGAAGATTTCACTATTCTGAAATCGTTGCTTTTCTTGCCAGTTATAATTTCCAACAATATGACTCCAAAACTGAATACATCGGATTTTACTGAAAACTTACCAAAAACTGCATACTCTGGTGACATGTAACCACTGCACAAGAAAATTGTTCAAAGTAGCTTAATACATATTTCAATTCATTATTGGGTAATGTTCACAGTGATAAACCATTTTAATATATTCTACTTACTAGGTTCCAACCACTCTATTTGTCTTCTCTTGAATTTGATCAGCTTTGAATATTCTAGCTAAGCCAAAATCTGAAATCTTTGGGCTCATTTCTGCATCTAATAGTATGTTGCTGCTTTTTAAATCTCTATGGATAATTCTCAATCTTGAATCCTGATGAAGATATAAGATTCCTCGAGCAATTCCAATAATGAGATTGAAGCGTTTCCTCCAATCTAGTGTTGACTTTCCTCTTTGATCTAAAACAAGATTTTAGATTTTTTATTTATTTAATTTTTTGCACACGAATCATATATGCTATGAAACATTATAGAACCAGTTCAACACTGACCAACGTATGTATAAAGGGACTTACCAAAAAGAAATGAGTCCAAGCTTTTGTTTGGGAGATACTCATAAATTAACATTTGCTCCCCTCCCTCACTGCAGCATCCAACAAGTTTCACAAGATTCCGATGTTGAAGCTTCGCAATCAACATGACTTCATTTTTAAATTCTTCTATGCCTTGCACTGAATTTCTAGATAGTCGTTTTACAGCAACCTCTTGTCCATCAGATAGCTGACCCTGAAATTACATTATCAACTCTTAACTTTATCTGAAAAATCAAGCCTAAGCTGGCTTTTTCATGCGAAAGTCAGAATCTTAAAATAATAGACAAAAGAAAGCACATGGAAAAACGTGCACTTAAGGAACTAATCATGATTCATTCCTATAGAGAGAGTCTACCTTATACACTGACCCAAAACCACCCTGGCCCAGTTTGTTAGCTGGAGAGAAGTTGTTAGTGGCAGTAACCATGGTGTTAAGATCAAAAAAGGTTATGTCTGGAGGATGGCTACTCCCTCCAAGTTCACATGCCAATAGAGTATTTTTGTGGTAGATTGAACCATGGATAGGATCAAATACTCCGTTTTGTGATTTCTTCTTCTTGCCTGTTCTTGAGCAAAATGAAAACAAATATAAATGTTTTTTTTTCCTTCTTTTTAAGATTTTGGAGTTTAATTAAGAACATTTCAGCTCCCCGCAAATTACTAAGGTATTATTATTATTGTCAATACATGTCCACTGTCTGTCTTGTAACGAAACATGTAAAGTAAATTATATAACAAGTTATATATCTGAATCCAGTCAATAGAACAAATACACAAGGCACAACACCGGACTAAGTTTTCTTTTCATTCTTACTTGTTCTCCTCCTCTTGAGCCACAGATAGATTAAGATGAAAATGATAATCCATGCTGAAGAAACTGATAGTACTAGAATGTTCCGCTCCTTTCCATGAGAAGCAGTTAATTTTCTTTCATTCTCAGCTGCAGCAATAGGAGAATTATAATTTCACTCCAAAAAAAAAGTAGGGAGAATGTAACTATGATCTATGTTTTTAATCAAGAGGCAAACAATAACGAAACAAAAACAGAGAATTTGTGCAGAACTGGCTCTATCTAATAAAAAAGCATTTCACATCTCAAAATAAGGACTATTAAGGAATTCGTATACCTAATTCAACTGCATCGACACGAATATAGAGATCAAATCCTTCACCTGCATGATCTACTGTGTCCCACAATTGCCCATACCAAGCCAAACATCCACTTCCTTTGCCAGTGATACCTATGCTCGTATAAGCTGAGCAGGAGCAGTTCTTCTTACACTCCTGTTCACAATGCATATGACTCGTATTCATGTCAACCCAAATCGCAGCTGAAGTGTCAGGAAGCTTAACATTTTCCACTTTCATAAATCCTTCTCCTTGCCCACACAATGAAGAACGATCTTGGCGCTTCATGATACATCCTCCTGAGGCATCTCTAAGGAGCCAGTCCCTTGGCAATTTTGGTTCATACCCAGGTAAACAAGAACACTCAAATTTATCAGGATAGGTAGGAGAGCACTTGCTAAAAGCACCACATTTTGCATACAAATCACACCGGGATTCAGGTATAGACCAGAACTCTTTCCACTGGCCGTTATGCTGCCTTAGCCACTTGACAAATCCTGTATACTGCACTACTCCTCTTGAGATAAAAGATTCATCAAATGTATTGTAGGTATAATATATCTCGTTTTGATTGTTAACATAAGTATAATTGTATATATTCATGACTATTCCCCATGGCCATGGAGTACTTCGCCAATAAGGTTTTGAAAACTTGTAAAGAAAGAACTGCGGTGAGCCTCTTGTGTCCAACTTAAGCGAGTAATCTCCAATACGTGGGTCATTTGCTGATTTCCATGAAGTTAACATCCAAGGGAATCCAGCCTTGCAATTCAACCCAATTCTCATACCCGATAGCAAGGTATCAGTGGGGTAATCAAAGCTCTGCCATACAATTCTTTCACTTCTACCCTGAAGCAATACCAAATTTCCTGAATCCAAGAGCTGAAGCACATGAGTATCTGATTCCGAACTTTCCACTGTTAACTTTGTAGACCATAATGGAACCTTTTGATCAGGATCACTATAAAGAACAAGGTTCCCATTTTGATTGATTGCGAAAACACCAGAGGAGCCACTAATAGGATCGTTCCTGTTTGCTACCCATACCACAGATTTTTCTGAAACTTTATAAAACCAAATTCCGAGATATCTATTGCTAGAACTGCCAGGGCTAAAAAACCCAAATGCAAATTCATTACCCTTTGAGACTAGAAGGTTTCCTTCTCTGAAGCTCTGGTTTGCTGTAATTTTATCAAGACAACTGCATGATGTGAATTGGAGGAGAATCATAATATACAGAAGATTTTCGGTAGCATCCATGGTGCTTTTCAGTGGCTACAATACCCCCTTAGGCGACGTCCTTAATGTTTTTTGTGACGACGCTGTTATCGTTCAAAGAGAGTTCTTTGAATGCTCAGAATGCCTCTGTTCTACTGAAAGACTACTTCGGATGAATGGGGAAGTACGTCGCTCTCTGATCTGCAGAATAAGGCCTACGAGCTCTCTGTTTTAGTTTTATGGCAGAGATCTCTCCACACCACTGAATCAAATTACACTGATCGAAGACCTCCTTTTTCTTCCAATAGCATTTCCCAACTTTGATATCACCATATCCTGGTCAAGGCTCAACAGCTCTTTTCTTGCCTTTACACGTTTGATTGAAAATTATTTTCTCCCAACGAAATTCCCAATAGCTTAATTTTTGTTACTTGATTGTCATTGCCAGAAGTGGAGATTACAATTCTACCAGGTTCATATGATGTCAACTCGGTCTATTCTTGATATATATGTATATTATCTTTCAAGCTGCAATTTGCATAATAATATAAAATGAATCTCACATTACAATTTATGCAGAAACTAACCTTAGTCCTTAGGCGCTAGTCAGATGCTAAACTTGTGGTCAAACTCTACTTATGACGTAAACTGCAGATTGCGGTTGTCTAACCAGATGATCTTGTTTCCAGCGATCAAAATTTTCGACCTAAGATTTCAAACCTCATCAACCCCGAATCAAGATAGACCCAGTTCTAAACTTCTTGATAATATTTGAAAATCTTGAAGCATTACAAGTTTTTCAAGCTCTTCATTCATTGCTCAAAAACATCGTCTGATTTGAATGAATCATCGAGACTTGAATAACTAACGGAAGCACTAGTTTGTTTTTATGTTGTTGAAGAAGAGGGGATTTGAAATTGAAAAGCTAAAATTTGTGGGAGGGGGAATTGGGTGTTCTGGACCTTGAGAGGTTAAAAATGGTCAATGGATGTGCGTCTACTGTAGCCATTGATGGACTACTGCCTGTTGACTGGTTCTTCGAGCGACTGACGCGATAAGCTGGAACGGAGACCATCGACATGATCAGCAGCAGATTTGTACTTTAAAAGGGCCGTTAAACGACATCAACGACTGTCGTGCGGCTCCCCGTGCAAACAAATACAAAGCCTGATTTTAAGAAGTTAATTAATAGCTTGATTTCATTTGTGAAATTTAAGAAATGAAATCCAACCTAACTGAGAATACAAACATTACTTTTATGTAATTAGGTTCGCGCAAAAAAGTTTTACTACTTACCAGTGAACGGCAGGTCGTCTCATTTCAATTTGGGTAGAATGGGGCTTATCTTGATTGGACCTCCCTTTCGTTTCGTTTGCCGCTCGAAAAAAGAAAGAGTCTTCTCTTTGAAGTTACCACTTTCTTCAACACAGTATTTCTAACTTCTAAGTTCCAAATAACGGGGATTTTACCAAATGGAAGCTTTCCCAACAATTAATTCCAGTAACTGATGATGAACAGTCAACAAGGATTGGAAAATATCATACTTTACTCAGGATCGGGTTCACTAACAGAAAGAACTGTCAGTGTGAGTATGAATATTACACGGTAGAAAGCACTTCTCCTAATTGATTTGTTTCTGCTGATTCTTACATTGATTTTCATGTTTAGGTTTTCGACTGCTTCTCGGCCAATTCAATGATCTCCTTTCAAAACCATTCTTGCACTCTTTGCATGTAAGTTTTCATCTCTCATACTTCCCTCTCCTCTTTTTGTTCATCTTTTCGTTTACGGCCTCTATGAAAACAAAAAGTAGGAAGGAAAGATCCATAAAACAACGTCCATTTGGTGCTGAAGCATTGATTCTAAGATTACATGTACAGAAAAAATCTAGTCTTAAGTTCTGAACTTCAATCGTCTACGAATTAGTCTCTCTCTGTATATACATGTTTCAAAATCTAACATAAAAAATTCCTTTAACTAACCTTTACATGCAAGTAGTGAGATTCAATATCTTTAGCGATTCAAAACACAAGTAATTGTAACCTCGTTTACAGAACTTGATCCTTCGTCTCCTGCTCCTGATGTGTTGGTGTTACGCGGAAATTCTCTAAAAATGAAAGCAGGTTGTTTTGGACTAGGAGAAGTTGTTTCAGTGCCCAACATTAGAGCAACTTCCAACATCGTTGGCCTATCCATAGCATTTTCTTGAACACATAACAGTCCAATTGAATGCATCTCAAGACTTCATTAGGAAGATATGACCCCTCAAGCGTTGGATCAACTATCTCCAATACATTATCTTCTGCTATACGACATGTTGAAATTCATGTTCAGTGGTCTGCTAACTACGACGGGAAATGTCTGTAAATTATTGTAGAACACCTACTCTTCATTAAAATTTACATGGAAAGTCTCAAAATCCTTAGCGAGCTACAAAAGTAGTGACTGTAACCTCATTTACAGAAGATCTTTCCTCCCCTACTCCAAATGAATTAGTGTTGTTGCTAGATGCTCTAAAAACGTAAGCTGGTTGTTTTGGACTAGGAAGAGTTGTTTCAGTGCCCAACATTAGAGCAACTTCCAACATTGTTGGCCTGTCCATAGCATTTTCTTGAACACATAACAGTCCAATTTGAATGCATCTCAAGACTTCATGAGGAGGATATGACCCCTCAAGTGTTGGATCAACTATCTCCAATACATTTTCTTCTCTCCATAACTCCCACACCTGTACCAGAAGTGAACAGTTAATATAAATTATGTAGCTTTGAGTTGGAGCTATGGTTTTTGAAGAGTTTATTTCACTTACATGTCCTATCAAGCAAAAGGAAAATTCGTCTAGTTTGAAGTCATTGCTTTTCTTGCCACTTATAATTTCCAACAATATGACCCCAAAACTAAACACATCGGATTTTACTGAAAACTTTCCAAACACTGCATACTCTGGCGACATATAGCCACTGCATATAACAATTATTGAAAGTAGAGTTAATTATCTGCCTCAATTTATAATTGGGTATTTCATAGTGATCAAGTATTGTAACTCCTTATACTTACTAGGTCCCAACCACTCTATTTGTCTTCTCTTGAATTTGTTCAGTTTTGAATATTCTAGCCATGCCAAAGTCTGAAATTTTTGGTTTCATCTCTGCATCTAATAGTATATTGCTGCTTTTTAAATCTCTATGGATAATTCTCAATCTTGAATCTTGGTGAAGATATAAGATCCCTCGAGCCACCCCAGTTATGATATTGAAGCGTTTCCTCCAATCTAGCTCTGACCTTCTTGTTTGATCTACAACAAGATTTTAGATTTTCTTTTTTCAACTGGATTTTTGCACATTAATCGTAGATGTCATGAAACATTAGAATTATAGTTTCAGTTCAACATTAAGAAATGGATGCATAAAACTTACCAAAAAGAAATGAGTCCAAGCTTTTATTTGGCAAATATTCATAAATTAACATTTGTTCTCCTCCCTCAATGCAGCATCCCAGAAGCTTAACAAGATTCCTATGTTGAAGCTTTGCAATCAACATGACTTCATTTTTAAATTCCTCTATTCCTTGCACTGAATTTCTAGATAATCGTTTTACTGCAACCTCTTGTCCATTAAATAGCCGACCCTGAAAATTATGTTTGCAACAGTCAGTTTTATCTGAAATATCAACCTGAAGCTAGATTGTTCATTCAAAAACAATTATGTTTCAGATATTGTATGGAGCTCCACCTTGTACACTGCACCAAAACCACCCTGGCCTAGTTTGTTGGATGGAGAGAAGTTGTTAGTGGCAGCGACAATTGTGCCAAGATCAAAAGTTGTTATGTCTGGAGGATGACTATTCCCCCATGCCATTAAAGTATTGGTGTAGTTGTCTGAACCACTGACAGAATCTAATACTCTGTTTTCTGATTTGTTCTTCATTCCTGTCCTTAAACAAATTGAACACGAAAGCTCAGTTTCAGGTCTCTGTTGCAGTTTGATGTTGCAATAAGAGCAGTTCAGTCTCTTACTAATCCTTTCAAGGAATTATTCTAATAATGATCATGTAGAGAGCTTGTAAAGTGAATTCTATGAAAAGCTAGATTTTTGAATCTACAACGAGAACAAATACACATGGAAAGACAAAATGCCATGTATAATGTATTGAGTTTGTTTTTACCTTTTCTACTTCTCTTCAGCCACAAATAAGCAAAGAAGAAAAGAGTAAACCATGCTGAAGCAATGGACAATATAAGAATTTTTAGCTCCTTTCTATGAAAAGCAGTTGATGTTCTTGCATTCTCAGCTGCATCAGTAGGAAAAGACTACAATGTTACTCCGAAGGGAAATCGGGAATTTGTGCGGGATTGGCTAGTGGCTATACCATGTTATAATACTACTCAATTTGTAGCTGCAATAAATGTTTGATAAGATAGTGTTTCTCATTGCAAAATTAGGGGGAAGCAAGAATTAATATATACCTAATTCAACTGCATCAACACGAACATATAGATCGTATGGTTCATATACATGATCTACTGTGTCCCACAGTTGTCCATACCAAGCCAAACAACCACTTCCTTTCCGAGCAATATCTATGCTTGCATATGCAGAGCATGAGCAGTTCTTCTTGCATTCCTGTTCACAGCCCATTTCACTCGTTTTCATGTCTACCCAAACTGCAATTGATGTATCAGGAAGCTTGACATTTTCCACTTTAACAAATCCTTCTCCGCGTCCACACAGTAAAGAAGGATCTTCTCGCTTTCTGACACACCCTCCAGATGCATCTCTCAGTTGCCAGTCCCTTGGGAACTTGGGTGCATACCCAGGTAAACAAGAACACTCAAATTTATCAGGATTACTAGGAGCACACTTACTCGAAGCACCGCATTTTCCATATAAATCGCAC
Source organism: Jatropha podagrica (assembly GCA_947857235.1). Classification (NCBI taxonomy): domain Eukaryota; kingdom Viridiplantae; phylum Streptophyta; class Magnoliopsida; order Malpighiales; family Euphorbiaceae; genus Jatropha; species Jatropha podagrica. The sequence continues at coordinate 247,897 of CANUEP010016702.1, read as the reverse complement.
CGATATTCAGGTGCAGACCATATCTCCTTCCACTGGTCTTCGCTTTTATTCAAACTTAGCACCTTTATAAGTCCTGAATCCCAAATCATTGGTCTCAAGAAAAAAGAATCATCAAACATAGAGTAGAAATAGTACCTTTCATCTTGATTAGTGACAAGAGTATAATTGTATGTATCTGAGAATTCTATCCATGGCCATGGGGTGCCTCGCCAATAGAGTCTTGAGCCCTTGTACACAAGAAACTGTGGTGAGCCTCTTGTGTCTAACTCAATTGTATAATCTCCAGTACCTGGGTCATTTTCTGACCTCCATGAAGTTAGATTCCAGTGCAGTCCTGCTTTCCGACTAAACCCTATTCTCATCCCTGCTAGCAGGGTATTGGTGGGATAATCAAAGCTTTGCCACACAATTCTCTTACTTGTACCTTGGAGCAATACCAAATTTCCTGTATCCAGGAGTTGAAGCACAGAAACATCTGAACCTGCCCTGGTCACATTTGTAGACCATATTAGAACCGTTTGGTGAGGATCACTATGAAGAACAAGGTTCCCATGTTGGTTGATTGAGAGAACACCTGAGGAGCCAATGATAGGATAGTTCCTGTTTGCTACCCATACCACAGATTTTCCCGGATCTTTATGAAACCAAATCCCAAGATATCTATTGGTAGAACTACCAGGGCTGAAAAAGCCGAATGCAAAGTAATTACCCTCTGAAACGAGAAGGTTTCCTTCTTTGAAGGTCTGGTTCGTTGTAATTTTATCAAGACAAGTGCATGATGTGAATTGGAGGATTAGAAGCAAACACCACATAAACTTTTCTGCAGCAGCCATGTACTTCAATGGGTACAGTATGCATCACTACATCCTAATGTCCTAGAAAGAATGTGTTTTTTTTTTTTTTCTTAAAAAAATTCCTTCCGACCACAAGTTACTGTTGTCCGATCCCATTATTTGTTTGCATATCGTGGTCTTCGGCCGGTTTTTTCCCAGTAAAGGCAATCTTCTGTAAGGGCAACTATGAATTATGATTTGATTCGCACTAAGAAAATAAAAATAAAATAATAATTATTTCACTTTTTCCATTAACATGAATATCGCTAGGTCAGTGATTCACCAATAAATAATGGATTAATATATTGTTTGGTCGTCAGTCAATTTTAGGTTTTGTTACAATTTCATTTTGATCTGTATGTTAAATTTTACTATGAATTTTAATCTTTTATTACAATTTAACTCCAATTTGATCGTTCTATAAATTTCATTCTGAATTTTGACATTTATTACAATAACACTCTAAATTATAATTATGATTTAAATTGTAAATAAAAAATAGGTTTGTACTTGGATTAATTTAATAAATTCATATAAATGATGGAATTTGTCTTAATAGTAAAAATAATCCCTATTATTATTATTATTTTTAATATTTTTAAATTATTTCTTTAATTGATAATAAATAATATTTAAAAATTAATTTTTTATACATGAATGATTTTTTTAAATTAGAAAACAATTATATTTTATATTCTATTTAAATAAAAAAGTGTTATAATTTATAATAGCTTAAGAAAAATAAATTAATAGTGGCTTTGTTTTAGATTTTATAATTATTTTAAAATTTATATTAAAATCAAACCATAATAATTATACTTTATTTTTTTAAAAAAAAGAGCTCATGTATTGAATAATTAATTTTTAAATATTACTTATTATTAATTAAAAGAAGTAATTTAAAAATATTAGACATAATAATAGAAATTATACATACTATTAACTCAAATTATTATTTACAGAAATATGTTAAGTTAATCTAAGTCTAAAATTAAGAGGGAATATATTTTTTATTTATAATTTAAATTCTAATTATAATTTAAGGTGCTATTGCATTAAAAAGTCAAAATTCAATGTAAAATTGGTACAAAAGTCAAATTGAAGTCAAATTGCAATAAAAGATTAAAATTCAGATGAAATTGATATAAATATTAAATTAAAATGAAATTGAAAAAAAAAATGTAGAGTTGAAGGTGAAACAATGTGGAAAGTTTTCCAGTCATAAGATGTTTTTTATTCCGAAATTCGGAAGGACAAGAAGATGGGTGACTTTTGACTCCACTAGTTAAAAGTCCAGAAGCCTCCAAGAATCGCGTTCCTAACTTAACGGATACGAAACGGCAAAAGTCTTCAGGGGCCCAACTCGCTTCACATCAGCACGTTACTCCTCATTCGTCCCCCTCTTTGTCTAAAATCTCACCTGCACTGCAATCCTCTTTAGAGGGCCCAGGCCCAGTTCCATCAAGTTAACCCGTTTTGAATTGCAGTGATAGGCTTTCATTTGTTTATTTAACTAATTAATTTAATTACTTTATTAAATACTAATTAATTAGTTCCTCTTCAACCATCTTGAGGTTGGTGAAAAAAAATATATTAACCCATATGGTTTATTAGAAGTGTCTTCAGAAAGACATAATGTGGACTGAAAGAAATAGAAGCAAATAATGAGTGAACTGTTAACAGGTATGGGCAGCCATGATTTTCCTCGAAACGGCTTTTTTTTTTTCTTTTTTTTATAAATAAAAAAAAAACCAAAATGTAGGTTGAAATCCTGACTCCATAAAACTGAAACATTAATGCATGGAGTAAGAGTTTTGTTGGAAGGTCTAATGAATGCTATCAGGAGGTGCATAATTATTGAGCAAGGCTCTGTAGATGTGGTGTCACCACAGGGAAAAAACAGAGCATTAACAGAGGAAAATAATATAGTATTGCATTACAAACAACTGAGCCCAACCGTTCCTGCCAAAATTGAATCACCTCAATCAACTAGATTCTAGAATTGTCAAACGATATTCATGAATAAAAATATTTATAAATATTGTGCTGTTAATGTGTAATGGATTGACATTTGAATATTGGAAATGGAGAAGTTCAATGCTGAATATTATAATCCAAGAATGAATATGACCAAAAAATAAAAAAGAATTCTTCATTTAATTGATCAAAACTATTATTAGAAATACTGTATAAAGAAAAAAATCAACTAAAATATCATAAAATGATTAATCCTACAAAAATAATGGCTATCTAGTGCCAACAGCAGTAATTGACAATTCATTTACAGAACAGGATCCGTGTGCTACTCTTGAGTTGCTATCAGTATAGGAAGGTGTCCTGAAAATGAAAGCAGGTTGTTTAGGAGGAGGAGGATCTTTTTCGCTATTCAACATTAGAACAACTGCTAACATAGTAGGTCTGTCCACTGCATTTTCTTGCACGCATAAGAGACCAATTTGAATGCATTTCCGAGCTTCTTGAGGATCATAAGAACCCTTTAATGATGAATCAACTATCTCCAGTGCTCTGTCTTCTCTCCATAACTCCCACGCCTGTGTAGTTCATAGAATTGGCATTTAGAACATTAGCAATGAACTCTCTCTGTGCATATATATGTGTATAAATTGTATGCCATTCAAACAAGCTATAGGAACAAAAGTGTGTAACCTACATGCCCTATCAAGCTCAAGTTATGATCCTCTACGTTAAAGTCATTGCTCTTCTTGCCACTTATGATCTCCAATAATATGACCCCGAAACTGAATACATCAGATTTGATTGAAAATTTTCCAAACAATGCATACTCTGGTGACATGTAGCCACTGCAAGACAAAATTTTGAAAGAGCTGGTCTTAATCTTCATGTGAAGCAAGAAAATTTAGTCTTTTTGGTCGAGTAAGTGTGCTTACTATGTTCCGACAACTCTGTTCGTCTTGTCTTGAATTTGGTCACATTGGAATAATCTTGCCATGCCAAAATCTGATATTTTTGGATTCATCTCAGCATCCAATAAAATGTTGCTGCTTTTTAAATCCCTATGGATGATTCGTAATCTTGAGTCTTGATGGAGGTATAAGATCCCTCGAGCAATTCCAACTATAATATCGAACCGCTTTTCCCAATCCAAAAACGATCTTCTTGTTTGATCTGTCGAGAAGTAATAATAAAAAAATCAGTTGACTTAGTGTCAAATAATATAGTTTCTGCACATCGGTCATCTCTTTTTATGCATAAAATAAGAAAGGAAAAGATTGTAAAAAAATGACAGTGAATACACAAGAATAAAATTGATTACCAAACAGAAATGAATCCAAACTTTTGTTTGGCAAGTATTCATATACGAGCATTTGTTCTTTTTTATGAATGCAGCAACCTAGAAGTGTCACAAGATTCCTGTGCTGAAGCTTTGCAATCAATATAACTTCATTTTTAAATTCTTCAGTTCCTTGTCTTGAATTTTTGGACATTCTTTTTACCGCAATCTCCTGTCCATTAGATAGCTGACCCTGAAATCAAGTTAGAAGAATAAGGCCACTCTTGAAAAACCAATTTAAAGCCAATTTGCTTGTGCGGAACCTCACAATTTCAAGACATAGACTTTACCTTGTAAACAGAGCCGAAACCACCTTGTCCAAGTATGTTATCCGCAGAGAAATTATTAGTAGCAGCACGTATTGTTTTGAGATCAAAGACTACCAAATCTGGTTCACTCCTTCTTCCCCTAAAAGAGTCTTCATAATAATTTGAATCAAATATCTTCTTATTCAATCTGCTCTTCCTTGTCCTTCACAAAACAAAGATGCATTTTTCCGTTCAGTTTAAAGAGTACTAAATGATTCACATAAATTCCAGTATCGCTATATCAGGACAAATGATTCTATTCAATTTCATTCAAAGCAATAACAGAAGCTTGTTTCTTACCCGATTCTTCTCCTTTTCCAGAACCAGAAATAGATAAACACAAAGATAACGAGCCATGCTGATACGAAAGACAGTATCACAACAGCCAGCACTCCTTTTGTCTGAAGAAATCTGTTGGATTTCTTTAGTTCCTCAGCTGCAAGAGTGAAAAAAGGGATACAAAAACATTATCTCCAAAAGAAATGGGAAAAACTAATTCCTTGCCGGAAAGCTAAACAGAAAAGAATTCACACACAAAGTACCTAATTCAAGTGCATCAACACGAACATACAGGTCGTAGCCGCTATTGTCTGAAAGATTTATTATGTCCATTAATTCTCCATGCCATGTCAAACAACCAGTACTTCCCTTGGAGGCAATGGGTATGTTTGCATAAGCAGAACATGAACAATTCCTCTTGCATTCTTGTTCACAGCCTAAATGACTCATACTCATATGAACCCAAACCGCAGCAGAAGTATCAGGAACTTTAACATGTTCCACCTTCAAAAATCCTTCTCCATGTCCACACACAGATGAAGATTCTAATCGCTTCCTAACGCACCCACCTGATGCATCCCTTAAACGCCAATCCCTTGGAAACTTAGGTTCATACCCAGGTAAACAAGCACATTCAAATGTATTAACATTGTTTGGGTCACACTCACTGTTAGCACCACACAATCCATACCATTCACAACTATACTTAGGTGCTGACCAGAACTCTTTCCATCGACCATCAATTCCATGCCATGTTGACCATCTCATGAATCCAGCTTCATCAAGCATCGTTCTTATTATGAGAGAAGGATCACTGTAATTGAAAGTGAAGTAAATTTGATCTTTTGTGTTGAGAAAAGTGTAATTGTAAATATTTGCAATTATTCTCCATGGCCATGGGACGCTTCGCCAGTAATGCTTTCCCTTTCTATAAAGAAAGAACTGTGGTGACCCATTTGGGTTTAACCTAACCGAATATTCTCCACTTCCTGGATCATCTGCTGATTTCCACGATGTTAGATACCAGTCCATATCTTTTTTCTTATCCAACCCCAGTCTCATTCCTTGCAGCAGAGTATTTGTTGGATAATCAAAGCTTTGCCATACAATTATTTTACCAGTTCCTTGTACCAACACAAAATTTCCTGTATCCAACAGCTGGGCCTCGAAATTTCCAGTTCCTTCCATAGAAACATTGCTAGACCAAACTGGAAAGTTTTGATCTTGATCACTGTAAAGCACAAGATTTCCATGTGGGTTAACTGACAGAACTCCAGAAGAACCATTAATGGGGTTGTTCCTATTTGCTATCCACACCACTGTTTGTTGTGACACTTTGTGGAACCAAATTCCAAGATACCTATATCTTGAATGGCCAGGGCTGAAGAATCCCAAGGCAAATTTGTTGTTTTCAGAGATTAAAAGGTTGCCATCTATGATCGTTTGGTTTATGGTAATGCTGCTTTCAGAGTAGGTAAATGTGAATACTAGAGAGAAAGAACACAGAGAAAGAAGCAGCTTTTGAGTATCCATGGTTTGTCTTCAAACGGTGTACACCAAGTTTTATGCGAGTTTGGAAGCTTTAGAGTTTTTTTTTTGACTTATTTTGCAGATGGATTTGGTTGGAAAAAAGATTATCCATCCAAATAATTATACTATTAAAGCCCCTTTGTTGTTTCTATTCTCTTAATTGACTGATCCTTGGTGTCCTTATTCAATGATTTATTTCTCAGATGGTTTAATATGATATTTTGCTTAATGATGGAGCAATAAGAAAATTTAAAATCGCTAACCAACACTGGAAAAAATTATTTTTTAAAGAAAAGGAGTTCCTGTCAAATCATTTTCTCCCCAATCCCCAGCCTAATATAAAGGCTGTTGGATCAATTATTGAAAGTCAGATATTATCATAGGGAGAGAATATTTTTGGTTTATATATTGATTTATAATTAAATAAAATTAAAGACTATTTTGTATTCTGCCAATAAAAAATCCAAATCCGAATAAACAATGAGGTTGAATTATAATCAGATAAGTTAATCTCAATCTTATGATACAATAATCATTCATTTGGTTTGACTATTCAGTTAGCATACCATTGGCCACTTAATTTTGACTCCAAAAATGAGCATATATATATATATAATTTTATGTGGACTAATTTCTCTCCCCAATCCATAATAACCCTATGAGAGGAACTATACTGAACACCCAGAAGCCTCCAAGAATTATCTTACAGATCCCATAAAATTAGAGTTTGTGAACAGCTGCAAGAATTTCTGGAAATAAAAGCAGGTTGGTTTGAAGGAAGTGGCATTTTATTATCCAACTTGAGACCTACTTCTGATACAGTTGGTACAATCATAGGAAGTTGTCCTGAAGATGAAAGCAGGTTGATTAGAAGAATGAAGAGCTTTTCACCATTCAACATTAGAACAAGTAATTACAAAAACGAAACAACAACATCCAGCTTGCTAAGCAATCCAACATTTCCAAAATTTCCTCTCTGATGATAATTCATTCATGAAGAGTTATGTTCAAATATATTTCTACTTATGAGAATCAATTACCCTAGTTAATTTTGAAATCCCCTGTAATTTTCACACATGATCTCGAGTTAGAATATTAATGTTGTCTTCTACTACAAATCCGTATGATATCAACTCCTACATATGTACCTCTAGCGGGCTCCAACCTCTGTGATTGTCACCTCATTTAAAGAACAATTTACTGCTCTTGAATTTGATGGATTCTGACCAATACATTTTCTTCCTGAACTGAATGCAGGTTGTTTTGGATAAGGAAGAGCAGCTTCACCATTTAACATGAGAATAACAGTTGAAATAGCAGGTCGAGCTGCTGCATCTTCTTGCACACACAATAACCCTATCTGAATGCATCTGAATACTTGAGGTCGAAGAACACATGACTCTGTTAATAACAATGAATCGATTATATCCAAAGCTCTATCTTCTCTCCATAAATCCCAGACCTGTGTCATTAATAGTGTTTTATTAGCTTAAATGGCGAATTTGAGTGCTTCAATTATATGATCCATATCTATTACTTACATATGCTATCAAATTCAGTGAAGGATCCTCTGGAAAGTAAGAATTCACCTTCTTGCCACTTATAATCTCTAACAATATGACCCCAAAACTAAAGACATCTGATTTTATTGAAAATTTTCCAAAAATAGCATATTCTGGTGCCATGTAACCGCTATATAACAACAATAAAAAAAAATTGTTAGTAAATACTAAATACAGCATTCATCTCTTAATCTTGAGTGTCTCAGCATGCAGCACTTACTATGTTCCAACCACTCGAGTAGTTTTGTCCTGAACATCATCGCCATTCAATATCCTAGCCATGCCAAAGTCCGAAATTCTGGGATTCATATCAGCATCCAATAATACATTACTGGTTTTTAAATCCCTATGTACAATTCTCAATCTGGAGTCATGGTGAAGATATGAGATTCCGTGTGCAATTCCAACTATAATATCAAAGCGTTTTCTCCAATCCAAGACTGATCTTCTCTCATCTATAGAAATTTTGTGATTGATGATATTATGTTTTCAGCACAGTGAAAGAAACACATAAAGACTGTATGATAGGAATTACGACCTACCAAAGATGAAGTAGTCCATGCTTTTGTTAGGCAAGTACTCGTATATCAACATCTGTTCGTCTCCTTCAATGCAACATCCTAGAAGTTTCACAAGATTCCTGTGTTGAAGCCTTGTAAGCAACATGACTTCATTTTTGAATTCTTCTAACCCTTGTCCTGAACTTTGGGATAATCTTTTTACAGCAATCTCCCGCCCATCAGATAGAATGCCCTGAAATCGTCATATCAGTTTTTATCTGAACCCAAAAGTGAACATTCTAAAACCCCAAAACTTAACTAGTTGATCACTAGTATACTCTGAGAGTAAAATAATTTTATGGGAACTTGACCTTGTACACTGAGCCAAAACCACCTTTTCCAAGTTCGTTGGCTGGACTAAAATTGCTTGTGGCAGCTAATATGATGTATGGATAAAAAAATGGCATATCTGGAAGTCGTCCGCTTTCTAAAGGTTCATTTCCCACCACTGTGGACAGCAATCTTTTGGTCCATTTCTTCTTCACTATCATTGAACATGCAGAGAAAGAGTAATAACAAGTTAAATACAAGTTTCATATCATCCATCGCTATTGCGCAGGACGCTTATTAATTAAGAAAGGCCAATCAGTTAAGCAAAGAAGCTTTTAAGTTTTAATTTACATTCACTGCACTGTTGGATGACGGAAAACATGTAGTTCTAACTTCTAATCTATATGCCCCCTAATGTTTTCATGTACATGTGGGGTTTGACTATAAATACTTGGGACTTGTTTACCTACAGAAAATTATTACTCCGGACAAGTTTTTTGCAAAATGAGAATTGAAAAGCGAAAAAACCTTTTTTTGTATGTATACAGGCACTAGACTAGCCAAAAGTTTATTTTCTTACCTTTTCTTTTCTTCCTCTTCCTTCGCCAAAAATAGGCAACTAGGATAACAAGGAAAATATCGAGAGCAGCTGATACTATTGGAATGACCACCATGCCCTTCCTTTTCAGAAAACCTCCTTTTCTCCTAGTAATCTCAGCTGCATTTTGGAATAAATTATAACACAAATATATGATATGTGATACAGATAACATAAAATTATTCTAAGTGTAAAAGAAAAAACTGCAGAAATTGTTATTATCAGGTTTAGAAGTCAGAATGAAAGATACAGAGGTAAAAAACTGCAGAAATTTGTTGTTATGTTCATTGGTAAACCAAGCATTGACATAATATGTTCATATTGGCAGTGCAAGAAGAAGAATACCTAATTCTACTGAATCAACACGAACATATATATCATGTCCCTCTGTGTACTCTATTGTGTCCATTAACTCCCCATACCACGTCAAGCAACCCAAGCCTTTCCTTTCAATATCCAAACTTGTAAATGCTTTGCACGAACAATTCCTCAAGCACAGTTGTTCACACTCTGTGCTACTCAAACTTGTCTTCATCACAGCTGCTAATGAAGTATCAGGAATCTTCACATGCTCTACTTTTACAAAACCTTCTTCATTTCTGCACATTGAGGTAGTTTGCTCTCGCTTCCTTACACACCCAGCAGAACCATCTCTCAGATACCAATTCTTTAAGGACTTAGGCTCATACCCTGGCAGGCACATGCACTCAAGACTATCAAGGTTGTTAGAGTTCAATATACTATATGCACCGCAGTGTCCATACATGTACTTAGGTTCTGACCTGGAGACTCTCCATTGACTGGCAATATTGTCCCAACTAAGCCTCTGGATCAATCCAGAGTTCCGAACCACAATTCTTGAGAGAAGGAATTCATCATCCAAGAGAAAAGTGTAGTATATCTCATCTTGATTGTTAGCAGAAGTAGGCAAATAACCAGGCATTGGTGCAGGATCCCAAGGCCATGGGCTGCTTCTCCAAATTCGCTTTAAACCCCTGTACAAAAAGAACTGAGGACAGCCATTAAGATTGAGTTTGTAAGACCAGTCTCCGGTTCCAGGGTCATCCGCTGATTTCCACGACGTTAGCAATCGGTAAAGGCCGATCTTCCGATTCAAACCAATTTTCAGACCTGGAAGCATTGTATCAGTGGGATAATCAAAGCTTTGCCAAACAATTTTTTTACTTTCATTTCGGACCAAAACCAGATTTCCTGAATCTAATAGCTGAGCTACATATTCCTCTGTTCTTTCCATCGAAACAGAGGTGGACCACAGCGGAAATCTTCTGTCATTTTTATCATAGAGAACAAGATTTCCGTCTGAGCTTATAGAGACGACTCCTGATGAATCATTAATAGGATTGTTCCTATTTGCCACCCAAACCACAGTTTGTCCTGGTAGTTTATGATACCAAATGCCAACATACTTATAGTTAGAGTTGCCGGGGCTGAAAAATCCTAAAGCAAAGGTTCCATTTTGGGAGACTAAAATATTGCCGTCCGTGAGGGACTGAACGGTAGTTATGGCTCCAATGGAATGACAAGAAGGGAAGAGGATGACCACAAGCAAGAAGGTGAGAAGCATTTCATTACCAAATTATTGCTTCTAAGAATAATTGTGTTAGCACGAAACTTACGGACACTCTACACTTTGCAGGGTTGGATGAAAGACACTTTTCTGGTAGTTTATAGACTACTTTTGTTGACTCTTGCAAAAGTAATAACTTTTTTTGTACATAAAAGCATCTACATTTTTACCACATCTGAACTTCCAAATCATAACCCTTACTTTGAGAGAGTATGATATCAGCTGTGATTGGTAGGAAAATTAGGTTTCAGGAATAGAAATTTCTTGGATCTGGTTAGACCAGTAGAGGATGGCAGGCAGAGTTCAAAGGAAGGACAGTAAGATATCAGAAACTTCTTGTGATAAGACTTCCTTCATTGGGAGCTTGACTATACAGGGGATGGACTACGGACATTGAGTTGAAGAGAAATAAAGCTTCTCTAGGAGGAAAATTTAATGGAGATGCTAGAAAAGATCTGGTTAAAGTTGAAATGGTTTTTGCAAAGAAACTAAGAAAGATAAAAAAACTTTGGAGTCGACAATGCCCATGGAATCCAAAGCGTAGGAAAATTATATTTTATTCTGGATGGGTCACGGGTTGGGTTTAGTGAGTTTAGGTGGTTACAAGAATATTTGTCGGTAATATACAATCAAATAAACACGAGATCAATGATTATATTAAATTAAGCATTTTTCTTTTATATATATATATATTAATACTCGTTTACACCTTACTGACATCTCGCCATGCTTCTTTAGAGATTACAGCAGAGTTAGCATTAATTTTTAAAAATTATAGTAATATTTTACAAAAATTTAATTAATGTAATTTTAAACTTTTAACATTTAATAAAATGCTATTTAATCAGTTAATAAATAAATGCTATTAAAATAATTAATCATTATCAAATCAGTTAACTTGACTGGACATACTCTTTATATATGAAATCCGCCACTCCTCAACAGTGTATTGGTTTGCCTTCCATTGATATTGATCTCAAGGTGTCTGTGGTATTGCCTCACCAAGACTACCTGGGTTTTATTTTGGTTTTTTTCCTATTTTCCTGAACTTGGGACTGATTCAGATTACTATACAATTAGAATTGGAGAAATAATCATGAAATTAACTGTCAATTAAATGGAGCGCAAGGCAAGAAGGAAAAGTACCTCAATTGCAACAACACGAACACACATGCAATAGCCATCCACTGCATGCCCCCATCGAGTCCATTAACTCTTTATAACATGAACAATTCCTTGGGCATATCCGCATATGAACAATTTCTTGCCTTATGAGAGCATTGAAATGGTAGGGGCACATTCACAAACACTTGGATGGCATATTAATGGCTAGTTTATTCTCTCTAGAAATGAGCATATAAGACAGCAGAAAACGCTGTCCTTGAAGACAGGTGGATTCAACTTGTTCAACAGAAACTACAGAAACAAAATTAAAATTTGGAACTTCATAAAAAATTTGGACATAATAACCAAATTGATACAGTTGTAGCGTAACGATGGCATTGAGAGAAAGAGAATTAGGTTCTAGGTTGGCCGGGAAGGACAGTGAGTTGACGACAAGCCCTGCTGTTCTCTCAAGATGACAAGAAAAGTTCTTCCGTTTTATGAATGGACGGAATCCCTTTTTTTCGCTTTATCGGACATGAGCACATGAAAACGTTCCCCGTCGAATGGAAAATTTTCCTTCGTACGTGTTGGGCCTCCAACTGTCTCTCATTTTACAGTCCAATGGGCTTCCCGGCATTTTTCTTTTTGAAGGGTATGGGCCTTCCATCATTAACTATCACGCTGTTATAACGATATTATTATATAATAACAGTCTCTAGAAATGATCCAGTATATTTGATTTCAAAATCTGCCCAAATTACAGCATTGAAAAAGAGGAAATACAAGAAGTGCCTGCAGATTGAAATTTGACACATTGTAGCGTTGCATACTGTCAGTAGCATAAATTAGTTCTCCATTTCTACAACAAAACAAAAGGATGAATGAGCAGAAATGAAATACTAGCGACCCTCTGACAGCGTGACAGTCATTTCATTAGAAATCAAATTTCCGATTGAAGATGAATCTGTCTCTGAAAGGCACCTTTCAGCGTAGAAACCGGGTCGTCCAGGTTGAGGTAAACATGTGTTCTCAGTATCCAACATTAAGAGGGCAGATGCCATAGTTGGCCTCTCCTCTGGCCGCAGTTGGACACATAAAAGACCCACTTGTATGCATCTCAGCACTTCAGAAGCAGGAAATTCATTCTCCAGCAATTCATCGACTAATTCCAAGGCCTTCTCTTCACCCCATAATTTCCAGGCCTGAAACATTTTCAATTTATATGTGAAACACCATATAATTATGTATAAATTGTTGCACAAATAGCACTTAAAGTGTGGTTGTATACTCACATGCCCCAGAAGATTGAGTTTGTGGTCTGAGTGAAAAAACCCCCGGTTTTTCTTACCACTCACTATCTCCAACAGTATAACGCCAAAGCTGAAGACATCAGATTTTAAAGAGAAGTTTCCATCTATTGCATACTCTGGAGGCATATAACCACTGCATTACTCACAAGAAAAACCAACGTCAGCAAAAATAAGTTTTTGGAATAGTAAAAAAATGGAAAAAAAAAAAAAATCTTAAAGGTTGTAGCTTTGTGCTTACAAAGTTCCAACAATCCTCTTGGTGTTTCCTTCAGTCTGATCCCCACCAAATATTCTTGCCATTCCAAAATCGGAAATTTTGGGATTCAACTCACCATCCAACAGAATATTGCTGGCTTTGAGATCCCTATGGATTATCCTCAATCTTGAATCTCTATGCAGATAAAGAAGCCCACGAGCTATCCCTATGATGATGTCTAACCTCTTTTTCCAGTTCAGAAAAGCACGCATTCCTTCATCTGCTTAAATGTATCACAAACAATTTAATTGCTCTGATTATTGTAATTTCATAAAAATTCTAATTGGTCAAATAAAACCAACGGACATCATGTTTGTCAGACAAAAATGAAAAAGGTCTTATAGAAAGCCGAGGTACAAACCAAATATTAAGGAGTCCAAGCTTTTGTTTGGCATGTACTCGTAGATTAACATTCTTTCTTCTCCTTGGATGCAACAACCAAGAAGCTTGACCAAATTCCGATGTTGTAGTTTGGAGATCAAGATAACCTCATTCTTGAACTCTCGGAGACCTTGTCCAGAATTCTCCCCCAGTCTTTTAACAGCTACTTCTTGTCCATATTCTAACTCGCCCTATAAATTCTTTCCAGATAAGAAATTAGCTTTCAAGAACGCAGGAGAGATGAGAGATGAGGAAAACTAACAACAGAACAAAACAAATACCATAAATGTCTCAAGATAAATAAGATTCTCTCAGTTTAAGTCAGTAGTCTCCCTCAACAGTTAGAAATACAACGCATAACATTGATTTGAGGCATGATGATTGAAGCCGAAAAAATCATTGAGGACAATCATTATCACAAATCACTTTGCAAAGTGAATTTTACCTTGTAAACAGGACCAAATCCACCTTCTCCAATCTTATTTGCAATAGAGAAGTTGTTGGTGGCAGTTTGGATGCTGGAAAATTCATATAGTGGGAGTTCAAGGTCATCCATCTGATCTTCAGATCTGCTAACAGTGACCCCATTATCTGGTTGATTGACTGCTGAAATGAAACAAATAAAATAAATAAAATGGAACAAAAGATTAAGATTACAACATCAATTGAAATCAGAGCCATACTACACTAGAGTTATATTACCTGCATTAGTTCTTTTTTTCCAAATCACAAAGCAGCTGATCAATGCTATGATGATCACAGCCGAAAACACTGATATGACCAGAGTAATGGCTATATTTTTTCCCTTGGAAATACTAGCATCATCGGAATCTAACAACCAAAGTGGGGATCATAGATGAGATTAATTCTTTCAAACACCATAAAAACATCTATGGCTTGTTTCTGACTAACCAAGTTACCAAAATAGAGATTCGAGTAAGACCAAGGCTCAATCCCAGCTCCAAGTGAGGCTAGAGCAGGACTGTTCCAACCTGATATTGAACCAAGCCAATGCTTGATCCATTTTTTTGCTATATCAGCACAAGCAAAGAGTAGTGTAATTATTTTCTATTACACCCATTTGTAATTTTATCAACTGGTATCAACTTTCATTCAAAAAAAAACATAGGGAGGCAAATATCTCTCTGGTCTTACCTAGCTCTGAAGCTGAAACTCTTACATATAGATCTTGCCCATAATCACCTACTTGTCTTGTATCAATCAACTCTTTAGTCCAGGTCACACAACCAATGCCAGTACCATTGATGTCCAATTTTGCATAAGCCACACAATAGCAGTTCTTCAAGCAACTCTCGTTGCAGTCTTCGACACTCGTGCTTACATTGACCAAAAACTCTGATGCATCTGGCAGTTTCATTCCACTTAACTTAATAAACGCTTTATTTCCACAGATATGTGGATTCTTAGGAATACATCCGTCAGACCAATCTAACATCTCCCAGTCTTTGGGTGATTTAGGTTCAAAGCCCTTCATACATTCACAGATAATGGTGGAATTGCTAATGTAACAAATACCATAAGCACCACACAGGCCATAATTGTCACAGCGATCTCCTTGAACAGTGAACATGAGATTCCAACTAGAGCGTCTATCATTCCACGAGAAGTGCTGGACCAAACCTGATTGGCTCAAAACAAACCTTGAAATAATGTTATTCTTGATTATGAAGGAATAGTACACTTCATCATCATTGTATACAAATTTTGGTTGGAAAACTGGGTTCGCCACAAGAGCAGGTAGAGCGCTAAACCGAGTACCATACCATGGCCCAGTCCGAAACTGCTTGCTAGACCATTTCCGAAGAACAAGCTGAGGAAGTCCGTGAGGATCCAAAGTATACGTGTAGTTTCCCGAAGAAGGATCACTCGAGCTTTTCCATGATGTCAGATGTCGATTCAGGCCAGTTTTCCTGTTCCAACCAAGTTTCATCCCTGGTAACAATGTGTCTGATGGATAATCAAAACTTTGCCATATGTGGTTCTCAGTGTTGCCATCCTCTGCATCTTTCAAAACAAAGTTTCCATTGTCTAGCAGCTGTGCAACTGGACTTCTTGCAGCGTGTGAGGAGTTTGACGACCATATGAGGCTTCCTGTTTTGTAAAGAATGACCAGCTTTCCATCATCATCGAATGTCAAGAATCCAGAAGAATTTGTAACGGGATTGTCTCTGTTTGCTACCCAGACAATAGTTCGGAGTGGGATATTTTTGTACCATATTCCTAAATATTGAACATTTGAGTTTCCCGGAGTGAAAAAGCCTAGTTCAAATTTTCGACCGGGTGAAACTATTGTATGGCTGTCACTAATGGACTGCCCTGGAGTTATGGTGTCAGCTGCAAAAGAATTCTTTAAGAACCAAAGCATAGAGGCGCAGCAAACAGCCAAATAAAATGGGTTGCCCTTCGGTTTCCCCATAAGTTTCATGATCTCCCATTTTTGTCAACAACTTAAAAAGTTCAAGTCTTTAGCCCTCTCTCCTGCGGCAAACAGTGAATTTTAAGGGGTCCAGCATGCAATTGACTGGTTACAGCAAGACTCTTAGTCCAGGGTAGGTGGACGCTTAGCGCCTATCTTTGAAAGCTTTTTATCTACCTGAATATAATAATACGTAATTTCAGTGTTACTTTCAATCACCCACTAAGAAGCTGAAAAGCAAGATCATTCAAATTTTATGTGATCTTTAATCACAGAAGCTTCAGTGGCCTACATCCTTTCCACAAACAATTAATTGTGAAAAGCGTCTGAAAGATGAAATTTATAACAGCATTTGTTTGGAAGAGATAAAAATTCGATAACCGTATTAGGAAACGAAAGCTCAAATTCTGTTTTTGACTCCTTAAGAATGCAAGAACGCCTGGAACACTAATAAGGGTCATAATGCCTAACAGCAACGACAATGAATAATATATTGCAATATTAACAGTAAACTTCATCGCAACGGAAAAGTATCAGATTGTCAAGCCAGCCAGCAGAGTGAAACGCATTTAATGTTCAAAAATCGCAAGCTTGAACACAAACTTAAAAGGGATTAATTATTATGGAAATTTCTAATGACTCCACTGTATTCCATTAATATGGATTCAAGCTATTCAAGTTGTAAATTAAAAATGAAAAAGAACGCATGCAGGGTCTGCTCTGTATAATGAAAATTGGAAGGTGCAGAAATGGTCGATTCATTTTCTGTCCCTTGTTCCATGAACATGAAAGTTAGGCATTTTGACTAGCTCAGAATCAAACAAAACATCTACACAACTTTTACGATAGCTGGGCCATGCCTAACAGCAACTGATAGCAAAAAAAAGCAATAGAAGAATCTCTCAAAGTCCAAATCACGTGTTCTAGATTACTATTAGAATCTGTGAATTTTTTTTCTGCTTTTTTTTTAGCACTATACTTCCAAACATAACTCTGCCACAGTTCCACGGCATGAATTCAGGCTATTCAATTTTAAGGGTACATTATCATGCAAGAACTAAAATGAAACCAATCCAGCAAATTCTCCAGAATTAGTAAATCTGTAGTTGATACATTGCCAACAATCAAGAGTTACAACTCTCATAAATCATACTCCAATCTGCCAATACTTTAACCCTATAAAAAAGATGGGAAAAATAGATATACAAACGCTTTGTGAAGAAAACATACAGAGAGTAGCCATACACTTCTATCTTCCTTGCAACACAGTAACTGTGACTTGATTTTGAGTATAAAACTTTTTCCCAGTAGATGATGAGTCCGTCTCAGTCAAAAACCTTTCTGTGTAGAAACAAGGTTGTTTAGGTTGGGGCAATATTGGATTATCACCGTCCAACATCAGTACAACTGAAGACATTGTGGGCCTGTCTTCTGGCCGTTGTTGTACACACTGCAATCCTACATGGATAGATTTCAATAATTCTGATGTTGGAACTGGTTTCTCTATAAGGGAATCCATTAATTCCATAGGCCGTTCTTCAATCCACAATCTCCATGCCTGAAATCAATTTTTGTATTAAATGTTGTCAGATAGAAACTGAGAATTGGTTTTTAAGCCAAAAGAAATAAGCCTTATATCCATAAACTTACATGTCCTAAAAGATTAAAATCATGGTCAGGATGATAAAATCCTCAGTTTTTCTTCCCACGCACTATCTCTAAAACCAGTACACCAAAGCTGAAGACATCAGATTTCACCGAGAAGAGTCCATCTATTGCATATTCAGGAGACATGTAGCCACTACACGCGAGCATTTAGCATAAACATTATGTTGGGAGATAGAAGGTTTGATTTAGAGAGGGAGAGAAAGTAGCTCATATTATACATACTAAGTTCCAACAATCCTGCTTGTATTTTCATGATTTTGGTCACCACCAAATGTTCTTGCTAAACCAAAGTCTGATATTTTGGGATTCATATCATCATCCAAAAGAATGTTGGTGGCTTTAAGATCCCTATGAATGATTCTCAACCTTGAATCATGAAGAAGATAAAGAAGTCCTCGAGCAATCCCCACTATAATGTTGAAGCGCTTTTGCCAATCAAGTGAAGTACCCCTTGTTTGATCTGGGCCAGTTTTTATAAGTTAGTATAATTTATAGAATTTCAGGAAACAGTTTTGAGGGTTCAAAGTTTGAGCGTCACAAACTGAATAGATACAAGTCCAAACTTCTATTGCGCATATATTCATATACCAACATCTTCTCTTCTCCATGAATACAACATCCTAAGAGCCGAACAAGATTCCGGTGCTGTAGCTTTGAAATGAAGATAACTTCATTCTTGAACTCTTGAAGCCCTTGCCCAGAATCTTTAGATAGCCTCTTCACTGCTATTTCTTGTCCAGTTGGGAGTACATCCTGTAGTCCATTATGGCTTAGTTGCAACAGACTAAAAAGTGAAACCGATGTATTATAATCTTAGTTGCAAGACAAAGAATAGGACTTAGACTTGGATCTAACATTGAAAGTATGGAATTATAATGTGTAGTTTATATGAACATGAGATTTCTAAACTCTACAGCTAGCTTTTGAGATACGGTTCACATTGAAACACCATATTTTCAATGTAGGATCCAAGTCAAGTACTTGCAACTCAGAGAAGCAGTGATTAGCCCATACCTTGTCTTGCAATTAGGATCATAATATATGGTGATTAGAGTAGAACAATTAAAAGGAGAAAAACTCTCTCCTTTCAAACTTCAATGTTTGCAGAAATGATACCTTGTAAACTGCACCAAAGCCGCCTTCACCAATCTTGTTTGCATAAGAGAAGTTGCTAGTGGAAGCTAAAATAATAACAAAGTTAAATAAAGGAAGTTGATCCAAGTCTTCCTCCCCAGTATTGGCATTGCCATCTTGACAGGAGATACTTGTTCCCCAGCCTGTCAAACAGGAAAGGTTAGAGGACGACAAGCAAAATAGATATGCACTAAAACAAACATTAACTTCAAGGTAGACTTTTCAACTTGCATCTCTAATATACTAGTTTCTCATTCTCCACTTGCCAATTTATCATGCAAGTCTCCAATATAAAAATTTGATAATTTCAGTTAAACAGGGGTGTTTTTATCATTCAATAATGAGTTAACCATGTACTCTCTTGATGAATTCATTTCCTTTCGTGAACTAGTAATTCCATTAAAGTAAAATTCTAAGAAAATTGTTACATAATTTATGCATTGCTAATTCAAATGAAACAATCAAAGAATGCAATCGCTGCTGTATTTGGTACTACCGAAGATCTTTGATGAGAGATACACAATTGAAAAAGAAAACAGGAATATATATAAAGTGTCAAGATGCAGGCATACAAGCATTAAACCTTACCTTCTATTCTTTTAGATGAACTCTTCCAAACAACAAACCAAATGACCGCAATAAGCAGAAAACCTGACACTAATGATAATGAGAGTGCCACCGGTCATATATCTTTGTTGGATTCTGCCAGCAAACACACCACATTGAATGAAAGGCAATTAGAATCAATCAATTTCAGTCAGATATTTTATATTTGACGACAATTCTCAAACAAAAAACAATATATGACAATTTTTTTAAACATGTAGAGTATAGCCGTCGAAGCTGCCAACCCAAATGGTAAAAAAAAAAAAGGCTGAGTTGAACCAATGACACCTCTCCTGTCTTAAAAAGAATCTGGGGTTTTACATTCAGGTTCCCCTGGCTTCTTCTTATATTTATAGAATCTCCAAGTTATTGCAGCATCATGTATATCACAGGGCAGAATTCGTAAAGGAATTTGTGTGTTAATATTATTAGATCAAATGAAAAGGACATAATAATGGACAAAATTAATTGGGTTAGATTAGATCTGTAACAAAGCTTACCTAGTTCAGAAGCATCCATCCTTACATACAATAGTTGCCCACCTTCACTGTACATTTTTATATCTAGCAAGTCCCCATACCAAGCCACACAACCACTAACCTCAGTCTTTAGCATAAGCCATGCAAGAACTGTTCCTAAGGCAAGCTTCCTCACACTCAACTGGAGACATAGCTGTCCTGTTCACCAAAAACTGTTAACTATCTGGCAACTTCAGCCCTGAAAACTTCCTAAATCCTATCCTGGCACTACAATTCAGTGGTGTTCTGCGAATACAACCACCAGATGAGTCTAATGCATTCCAGTCTTGTGGTATTTTTGGGACGAACCCAGTTGGACAGTGACAAAGAGACAGCTCATTCGCATTGCAAAAACAATTTGGACCACACTGGCCTTATACATCACATTTATCACTTTGAAGAGTTAATATATCAACCCACTCACCACGCCGTTGATTCCAAGTGAGTTGTTCAACAAAGCTTGATCGGTTCACCACAAGTCTTGAAATAGTAGTATTCTCCTTATTCACAAATGAGTAATAGAGAAAGGTAGAGTTGAAGACAAACATAGGCTTAAAGACTGCATTCTCTTGGAGCGGGGGACCTCCACCAAACCTGATACCATCCCAGGGACCACTTCGGTACTCTATCTCCGATCCTTTTTTAAGAACTGTTTGTGGAAGTCCACGTGGGTCTAGGTTGAAAGTGAAATCTCCAGTGGAAGGATCTTGCAGACTCTTCCAAGAAGTCAATTTCCAGCTTTGATTAATTTTCAGGTTCCAACCCAACTTCATCCCAGGTATCAGTGTATCACATGGATGATCAAAGCTGTGCCACAGATAGTTCCCCCTTTGACCATCTTTCACAACAAGGTTTCCGCTGTTCAGAAGCTGTAATACTGGATTATACGCGGCCACTGGCAAATCTGACGACCAGATGGGACTGCGAGATGGGTTGCTGAGTATGACTATTGTTCCTGTAGCAGTGATCATGATGAAGCCCGAGGAATCTGAAAGTGGGTTGTTTCTGTTTGCAACCCAAACGACTGTTTGTTGAGGAACATTCTTCAACCATATTCCCACGTAACGCTTATTGGAATTCCAGGGACTAAAGAAGCCTAATTCAAACTTTTCACTTTTGGAAACAAGAGTTTGGCCTCCGTCAGCAAGAATCTGGTTTGGTGACAAGGTTTCAACAGCAGTAGAGAATTTGGAGAAAGATAGAATTGTTAACAAGTACAAAATGGAATAGTAGACCTTCATGGATGATCTTAGTTACAATAATGCAACCATTCTCTTTAATTGAACCAGTGCACTAAAGTTTACATAACGAAAATAGAATAATAGAAAATGCTTCTTCAAAAATGTTAGACTTGGACAGCAATATTACTTTAAATTATAGCCACTACCAATGAACAACTCAAGGTCAACTCTAAAACTGGCCCTTGATTTGAGTATTAGAACTAAATGCTTGAACTGTAAGCTATCTTACAATTCAGGTGTATAACATATAGGAAATAGATGGACTTCTATCAATTATCAATTATTATTTTCTAATATATTTATTAGAATATACCCCACAAAATGCATCCTTAGATTCACATTGAATTCACCAATAGTTTATTTTAGAGATCCTACATGAATATCTTTTCTGACACCAATGATATTCCAAGAAAATTTCTTCATTTACTTAGTTGCTTGCAAACTCTCATCCCATTACTTGACGGAAGCCTATTATCCTATTATCAAAGTGTTATTGATATATGTAGAATTTCTTATTCTTCGTTACTTCCTTCAAAATAATCTTTTCTGGCTTCAATAATACGTGGATGAGAACTGTATACGCCGTCTTCTTTCTTAGACTGGTCAATAATCATCCCTAAATCTACGAAGAAAATTTAACTTACATAATTATATATCAGATGGAAACAAGCAGAATTCCTACCTGTCCAATATTCCGGTTTCTTGGATAGCAGCAAAAGACGACATTGTTGCACCCGAGAGAGAGCAGTTTGAATACTTATCAGCATAAGTGTCAACTGGGCTTTCCATGAAAGGATCCATTAGCAGCTCTTAAAAATGAAATAGACGATGTGCAAATATAAGGAATCGTTGATGGATATTCGATGTTTTTTGTATATAATATCGTATTTCTTGCGCCCTTTAGCAAATCAGAGCGCAGAGCGACAGCGTTTGAGCCACACAAATGACAGAATGGTCAACTGACCTAAACGGCAGCGTTTTGTTTTGGACAGCCATAAAATTTTTTGCACTATAATTGTTGTTTGTTACAAAAAGCAGACTAATAATAAATTAGTCAAAGAACTGAAATGAAATCGAAAAGAAAAAAAGAAAATATACAACCGAATTTTCAAAAGTTGAAGAGGTATACAAATAATAAAATATGCTAGATGAGGACTAACAGTTTCCTTTACCTTGCATCTAGCATTGTAACCGTTACTTGGTTTACAGTGAATGATTCATCTTGTTTTCCTGAAGAAGAATCAGTTTCGAAAGGATTTCTTCCTAAGCAATACCCTGGAGTTTTAGGCAGAGGCATTGTTGCAGTTTCACTGCTCAACATCAATACTACAGATGACATTGTTGGTCTGTCTTCTGCGCGTTCTTGGACGCATACAAGGCCTACCTGTACGCATCTCAAAACTTCACTTGAAGAAAATGAATTGCCAACTGATGCGTCTAGCAATTCCAATGCCTTTCCTTCTTTCCATAGTCTCCATGCCTGCATTATTTGATAAATGTCATTCCAAGATTCTTGGTAAAAGTTATAATTTTTTTGGAAGATCAGTTCTGTACTAACATGTCCAAGAAGGTTGAGTTCACTGTTTGAATGATAAAATCCCCTGTTCTTATTTCCAGTTACAATCTCCAACACAAGAACACCAAAGCTAAAAACATCTGATTTTACTGAGAAGAGACCGTCCATTGCATATTCAGGAGACATATAACCACTGCAGTATTAATTAATCAAGCAAAAATAATATTAAGTAGGAGAAAGAAAAGTTTAGCATTGAAACAAGTTAGAAAATCAAGTTATCACTTATCAATTAGTACTCACTATGTTCCTACTACTCTCTTTGTATTTGCTTCTGTCTGATCTCCACCAAATATTCTAGCCATGCCAAAGTCCGATATTTTTGGATTCCATTCTGCGTCAAGCAGAACGTTACTGGCTTTGAGATCTCTATGGATAATTCTAAATCTGGAGTCCTGATGCAAATATAGAAGTCCTCTAGCAATCCCACAAATGATGTTGAAACGCCTTTGCCAATTTAGTAAAGGGCATTTTGCTTTATCTGCAACAAAATAGTATAGAATAAGAGGCTTGAACTGAAAATTTTAAATGCATTGTCAGAAAAAGAGAGTCTTTAATGAAAGGGACTAACTGAATAAAACAGAATCCAGGCTTCTGTTTTCCATGCACTCGTAAATAAGCATCTTCTCATCCATTTCAATGCAGCAACCGAGTAATCGAACTAGATTTCTGTGTTGAAGCCTTGCAATTAATCTGACCTCATTCTTGAATTCTTCAATTCCCTGGCCAGAGTTCCTTGATAGCCTCTTTACAGCTACTTCTTGGCCTTCTACTAGCCTACCCTGTTAGCATAGTTTTCTGCATTAGGCTACTATCCATATCTATAACTGTTAGTATTATTATATAATTTGAATTTACCTTGTAAACCAAGCCAAAACCTCCTTGTCCTAGTTTATTTTCATCAGAGAAGTTGTCTGTAGCTATTGCAATAGTACTAAAATCAAACAATGGAAGTTCAAGCTCATCTTTGTCTTTTTCACCTGAGTGGTCTCTCTTACTTGAGATGACCACCTCATTTAACAATAAATCTTGGCTTCTTTCATGAATACCTGATTGCAAAAAATGCATATTATTTATCTCTCAATTTGTCTAATTAAAGTTATTGAAAACTGGTTTCCTGTTATTAGATCACCTCTCTGTACTCTGGGTGCACTTTGCAACCTTCTTCTTTTCCAAATAAAACAGCCACCGAGTCCTAGTAACAAAATGGCAACGCCAACTGCAATGCCAATAATAATAGTAGTTGTACTCCTACCATTACCTGAGAAAAACAGATTTTTAATTAGTCTTATGTACTCTCTGATAATCATGGATAAGCAATCCTCAGTACTGGTCTCCATCACAACAGGAACAATAATAATGTTAAGTTTTCAAACAATAAATATTACTACTTTCAAATTATGGAAAAAATGAGGTGGGTTAATATATTTAACTCTGAAACACCCTTCAATCACAAAATGATTATGTCTTCTTAATTACAGCTCTGGAACTAGAGCGTTTAATGTGAACATTTGACCTAATATTGTAAAAGAAACCAAATGATGGTATATAGAAACAAACAAAATGATAAATATAGTCAAATTCACTTTCTTTTCTCGAAGATAAAGCAGGCTTCACACTAGCCATGAACTACTGTCATTATTGCCATAAGCAGTTATATCACCAGCAACTCTTAAATGCAAAACAAGTGTACTGAAGTGAATTCTTTATTTCTTTTTAAGACTTCAACCCAATTGCAATTGGTTTCAAGTCCAAGCACATGTAAAAGCAGTTTATTAGTACTCTTCAACATTTAAAACAGCCTAATAAATGATGCAGAATTCAGTACAAATACTCTTCTCATTTTCTAATCTACTGAAAAAGTACAAATACCAACTCCACCCAATTACTTTAATTACAAATCTTTAGTTTGGTGCATTTCATAAGGGAGATTACAGCTTTAAAAACGAAGCAAATGGTCACTATCATTTTAAAGTCTACTTTCATGGAGGCAGAACTCCTTTGGAAAATTATTTATTAGGCTTGCAACCTCTGTTGTACACTGAAATTATGCAGGAATGATTATACAAAAAGAAGACGAGAAGTTCTATGGAACCCGGATCAATTCATGCAAATGCATGAGGACCCTACGATCAGACTAGGCCTAAATCCCAATATAATGGATTAAACCTTATGAGATTACGACATAAAGTTGGTTAGATGACCCCACGAGACCAATTACAATGATAAATTGCTTCTTAAAATATTTGTTCAAATAAGAAAAATGTTAAGACGAGGATTTCAATGTAATAGACAGCAGAATCAAAGGAAGAGACAAAAGCAATTGAAGAAGAAAATGAAGGCGGCGGGCCACAGAATAGTAATCCCGCACTTGGCAACTCCAACCCAAACTACGTATAAATAGTCTTCCAAAGTCAACAATGTCGGCCAACGGGCATAATCGAATGGGCCCACGTTACCGCCCTTAAAGAAAACTCCGTTCGATAAACCTTTTTTTCTTAGGTGGAAATTTATCTTTCTTTGAATTTTAAAAATTAATTTGAAGAAGGTGAAAATCTAACTCCAGTTAAGCTCTACTCAGATAGAAAGGTTGTACAGGCTAGTGGGGCCGATGCTAGGACCGACAAGAATCTTGATTGACTTGTGCAGAGTGTGGAGCCCGCTTAACAGCGTGGATTGCAAATGGCTTTGTGTTTTTCTCTTTGTTTTTTGTTTTTTTAATTTTTTTATTATTAGAAGTACCTTCGTGTTTTTTTTATATTATCTAAAAAATTTTTACTTAGTATTAAAATCATAAACCTAATTTAAATAAATTAATCTAGTAAATGAATATTTTTTTAAGAAATCATGTTCTTTTTATTAGAAAAAGATTAATTTTTTCTAAAAATTAAACTAAATTTAATTCAGTTTTTGGTGGGCTCAATCCTAAATAAAACTGTAACAGTACGAATATTAGTGGCTGTGGAGTCACCCAGGCCGAGTAAGATGATATTTGAAAAACACGCATAGCTGTGATTAGTAGAACAAAAGCTCCAATAAATCATTTAATACGTGAATAACGTGCTGCTTGCTTTTCAAGGGGTAGTTGCGTGTATTTATCACAGGAAAGCATACAAGCTCTTTTTGGTTGGAGGTAAAAACTAAACTCCATTCTTTATTCACTCATTACTGATCACGTCATGAAAGTAAAATTTACCTAAACATATACTCGCTGTAATGCTATATCCTTGAATTACTATCAGACATCATTCTAGTTTGAAAACGTTTCCATATGATAAGTTTTACCCCAAGTCAAAATGTGCATGTCATGAATTTTTACTTGGACGAACTTAAAGAAATGCGAGAAGAGAAAGAATTTAGGAGAATTTTTTGGACATACCTACATCAGAAGCTGCCAATCTGACGTACAGATCTTGACCACCACCTTCTGTATACTCTCTCATGTCCAAAAGCTCACCAATCCAAATCACACAGCCTGTGCCTCCATTGCTAATATCTGAATTGGCATAAGCTGTACAAGAACAATTCCTCAAGCACAACAATTCACAATCTTTAGTGCTTATATTCCTGTTTACAAATGAGGTTGAGGATTCTGGTAATTTTATGTTCTTCAAGTGCAAGAATTTATCATTCGTGCATTGTAGATTTGTTTTTCTAACACACCCATCTGACCCATCTCTTAAACTCCATGCTTGTGGGTTACTGGGTCCAAATCCTCTCATGCATTTGCAGACTGGGGATGCATTTGAGTCACATATACCAAATGGGCCACACTCCATGTACTTGTCACACTGATCTTTAGGTGCATACCAAAATGAATTCCAAACTTGCCTATCCGGAATCCATGTGTATCTCTGGAGTTGGCCAGATGAAGTAACAGTCAATCTCGAAAATATAGATTTTGCTGATATATGAAATGAGTAAGATACCTCTTCTGGATTTGTCACAAAATTAAAACTTAAATAATCAAGAGGCTCCATTTCAGGTACTCCACTGAACCTTAGCCCATTCCATGGACCACTACGGTAAGCTTTTTCTTGATCATTCCACAGGAAAACTTCTGGGAATCCATGATAATCTAATTTAAAAGAAAAATCACCTGTAGAAGGATCATCTGCACTTTTCCAAGAACTTATGTACCTGTCTAGACCTTTGTTTAGATCCCAACCTAATTTCATGTCTGCTAACAAAGTATCAGTAGGATAATCAAAGCTCTGCCATAAGAACTCATCGTTCACATTTGCTTCTCTTAGAACAAGATTTCCTGTGTCTAACAACTGCATAACTGGATTGTTAGCCTCGGTTTGATTCGAGGACCATATAAGATTCTCAGCTTGATCAAGAAGAACAATGCTTTGATTTGAGATCTTGAATATACCTGAGGAATTGGTAAGCGGGTTATCTCTGTTGGCCACCCACACATATGTTCTATTAGGAATGTTCTTGTACCAAATACCCAAATACCAATTCTTGGAATTTCCAGGAGAAAAGAATCCAAGCTCAAAATTTTGGTTTGTGGAGAGTAGAGCTTGGTCAGTAGTGAGAGACTGGGTTGCAGTTAAGGTGTCTGAAGAAAAGGCAATTCTTGAAGTACAAAAAGAAAGAAAAGTGAAGAAGAGCAAATTAGGATGAAAATGGTTACTTGCTGTTATACCTTTCATTATTGTTCAGTGTAGAGGGTTTTTGCTCTGTTTCTCTGTGTCTGAAATATATCTCTGTTTCAGATTCAGGGTACTTGGGTTTGGGGTGTTTTTAGTTTCTTCAATGTGACGACATCCGGTTTCGTTTGATAGGAAGCGAGGAAAGCAAGCAGTGCTCGTTATTGACCCTTCTTTTGCTTCTTTTATTTGTCTTGGTCACCTGCGTTCCTTCTTTGAAAATGCCATTCCTTTCCAAAATTAATTTGAAAGCATAAAAGCCAAAACGTGAATTGTTAGCTGTTAGGTTACTCTGGGCCAAATATGGGCTTTAACGTTGGTAGTTTTAATAGGTCAAAGGAGGAAGATCACCTAACTTTCATTTTAGTTTGGGATTTGATTACTTTATAAGTATAAGACTCAACAATTCAGCCTCCTCTCTCAAAATGCCAAAGTGCACCAGATCGATTTCATTTTCTTTTAATTATTCCTGGTAACTTTTTAAGTAAATAATTTTCTTAACCTAAACGGGTCGGTCTCTTGTAGTCTAATCTGTGGCTCTATTCCTGTGTGGAGTTGGTAAATAACGGGCCAGCTGCAGTAAAAAATTTGGCATTTCTTGGCTGTTTTCCTTTCTTTTTCCTTGTATCTGAATGTGACTTCACAAATTATCCTTTAACAACCTTCTTTAATTTTCATTAGCCTCAAATCAACCGTCTTTTCTTTTATTTGTGTTGTACAAATAATTATGGCCCCATCAATAATTTTCCTGATAAACCAGTTATTTAATAGGAACCAATCCAAACGTTTTTCTTTTTTTGATTAAAGTAAAACCCTAATCATCATCAGTGTTATTTATTTATTAAATTAAAGAAAAGCAAAGCAATCGTCAAGGCCAAAAGGGAATCAAGAAACATATCACCACGAAAGCTCCTTACTCCTTTACTCTTAAAGGAACCCTATGCACATGCTTTCACTTTGAGGAACCAAAATTCGTGGTCTTGATTTGCATTTTTGAACTTTGAGAACAAAATTTAAGGATTATGGTTTATTATGCTCTTCAACATTTGAACAACAAATTCAATGAAATTCTAATAATTGTTTGGTTTTGAAGATGCATTATAATATAATCAATGTGGATTTCGATTTGGAAAATGGGCTGCATCTGCATGCATACGTAGAAGAATTTGGGCCAGCAGGCAATTATATTATTACAAGGTAATGGAAAATTCTAACTGAATTTATTAAAATAAAATGTTGAAGCACCAGATACTCGTGAAAATCAAAGTCAACGATAATAAAATTATTTCTTCAGTAAAGAAATATGGATATATGAAAATACTACAAATTTAAGTGAGTGGGTAATATGTTGACCTGTGATCAAATGATTTTATTTTCCAGAAAAAGGAATTAATTAAATAACTCATCGTCTCCATTTTCTCTTTTCAGGCTCTCAGGAGCATGTCCGCAACACAGGAGTCATATGTATGTGGAATTAGTGGAACATGAAACAGGTTGTTGGTTGCAAAAGTATAGCATCCAGTTCAAACATCTTGTAAATGGGCTTCAACACAGCACTGCAAGGCCTTCAATCAAAGAATCTACACCCTCACTAAAATCTCAAAAAAGACTAAAGGCCGAACCACTTGACTTAAGCCCAAATTTAACTGTGAATCCATGGCTCAAGCCCATAGCCAATAGAAACGGAAAAATAAAAAAAAAGTTGATTAAAAGATAAAATCGTTCTAAAACAAGACTTCCGATGGTCCAAAAGAAAGGTTCAACAAAATATTTTCTTTGTGCGGCTGTAAGTTAGAGCTTCCCCATGTAAAAATAGTATAAAGTGCTCTTAAGTGCAAAAGAAAAAAGTTGCTAAAAAATTTATATGAAGATAATAAATAGCAATGATCTATTCTACAAATTGGCTGAATTTAATTTCCTGTCATTTACTTTACCGCGGTTCAATGACTGATTCAGTAACATTATTCACAGACAAAGTAGAGTTGCTTTGTGATTGAATATGGCTGCTGCTTGACACATTCTGAAAAGTGAATGTAGGTTGTTTAGGTCGAGGAAGCTTTGATTTTTCACCACTTAACATAGAAACTATGGCTGCCATGGTTGGTCTATCTGCAGAATGATCCTGTACACAAAGCAGTCCAATATTTACACATCTACTCACTTCTGATGCCGAAAACGAGCTGTTCAATGCTTGGTCAATCATGCCTACACCACTGCTTTCACACCAAGATTGCCAGGCCTGCAACAATTTGTATTGCTTTATAATGGAATTCCAAAATTCAATGGAGGAAAGTAATGAAATGATCTTATATTGCTGACTTACATATGCCAGAAGGCTCATGTGTCTATCATTATTCTGGAAGCTGTTAGCTTTCCTGCCACTAACAATTTCCAAAATCAACACTCCAAACCCAAAGACATCAGATTTCTCCGAATATATGCCGCCCAACAGATATTCAGGTGCCATGTAACCTCTGCGTTCAACGGAAAATGGAAAATCACTTGGTTTAGTACTTGTAATTTTCTACTTTTCTGATGTTACTTGCTTAAAACTATAAGCATTTCCCAATGTCGCAAATGTTATTCCTTTTCATCTCATCATATGTGCTTGACAAATATTATTAAAACCAACTTTAAGTGGATATAAGAAAAATGGAAAATCAACATAGTACAGATTGCTTACAGTGTTCCCACAACCCTGTGAGTGCTTCCGAGATCTTGTGTACCTTCAAAAATTCTTGCCAATCCAAAATCGGATATTTTGGGATTCAACTTTTCATCCAAAAGAATATTGCTGACCTTCAAATCTCTGTGTATAACCCTTAAACAAGAATCACGATGGAGATAAAGAAGGCCTCGAGCAACTCCAGTCATAATGTTGTTGCGCTTATTCCAATCAAGTTCTGCCTTTCTTTTTGGATCTGAGCAATGACCCAAATGTATAATGTGTATTGTCAGTTATACTTCCAAGCATCATAGAGTAAAATGAACGGAAGAAAAAACAAAAGTCCATCTTTACTTCAAAAGAGAAATTATGGCATCTCCTACCAAAAAGGTAAGTGTCCAAGCTTTTGTTGGGCATGTATTCATAAATTAATATCTTCTCTTCTCTTTCAATGCAGCAACCTATGAGTCTGACAAGATTTCTGTGTTGGAGTTTGGAGATCAACATCACTTCATTCTTGAACTCTTCCAGGCCTTGCCCAGAGCTACTAGAAAGTCTTTTAATTGCCGCATCCTTTCCATCAGGTAGCTTTCCCTACACAAAGCCATCAAATTAATACTTCCTGCGTGTTTTGTCTTCTTCAATTATTTAATTTAGAACATTTTTTTATTTCCCTTAAATAAATGTCAGTAATCACCTTATAAACTGGACCATATCCTCCTTGCCCGAGTTTATTTTCTATGTCAAAGTTGTTGGTAGCAACTAATATGCTATTGAAGTCAAACAAAGGCAACTCTACTGAATCTTTATCTTCTGAAGGACTTCTCCACACAAATGGTTGCGAAGTGTCTCTTGAAGCGTCAGTTGGATCTGTCAAAGAAATGAGTTTGGCGTTCTTTAATATCCAAAGCAAAGAACAAAATTCAAAACAAGAAGCTGGGCTATTCAGAGCAACAGTAGCTATCAATGAAACTATGAATCAGTAAGTTAATGGTAAAGTAGCAGCCTTTCAGTTTCTTACCTTTTATCATAACCCTTTTTTTGGCTCTCCACTTCCAGAAACTATAAATCAAGGCAGCTATGATGGCAACAGTCGAAACCGTAATGATACTGACAATGATCTTCACTTTTGTATTCTGATTACCTAAAATTATAAACACACATTAGCAATGAAACAATAAAATTGTAATTTTCTTTCAAAAACAAAATTCAAAAAACAAAGAAGTTTTTCAAGCGTGACGCTACCATCATCCAATTCTGAATGTGCAAGGCGAAGAAAAATATCCTGGCCACCTAAGGGTAGCACATGCATATCAACAAGGTTTCCTCCCCAAACCAAACAACCTATCCCACTTACATATGCATAACCTGAGCAGGAACAGTTATTGAGGCACTGTTGATGACATTCATTTTCATCCCAAACTTTCAAGAAGTCAGAAGAATCTGGAAGCCTTAATCCACCAAGCTTCAAGAACCCATCTGGACTTCCACCTTGTGTGTTTGTGCCACTCGTGTTTCCCCCACAACTCAATTCACTTCGCCTTACACACCCTCCACTCCAGTTCCCTTTGATCCATTCCTCATTTGACTTCGGCACAAAACCTTTCAAGCATCTACAAGTTAGATTTGGTTCATATCTTTGGCAAACTCCAAAAGGTCCACATGCACCATACACTTCACAGGGAGTAATAGGTGCCTCCCATCTAGGATACCAGCCCCTCTCTCTTGCCCAACACAAGAACCTTAATACTCCTATTGATGAAACCTTAAACATAGAATAACTGCAGTTCCTGAGTATACTAACATTAAGATAAGCAGTTTCTGGTTGAAGACCCTCTACAAGTTGAAGTCCACTTTGATAATCAGCATCCATTTCCGGTATCCCAATAAACTTAGACTTGTCCCAAGGCCCACTTCTCCAATGAGGTTTTGACCCTTTCCAAACAACAGCTTGTGGTGGAGTCTGCGGTGGTACATTTGCAGTGAAATCCCCAGGAGATGGATCATTCTCACTTTTCCAGGAATTGACAGTAAGTCTATACCCATTTGTTTCGTTGAAGGCCAACCATGTTCCTGGCAAGAGAGTATCTGTAGGATTCTGAGAGCTATCCCATAAATTATTTCCTGTTTTGCTATCCTTCAAGACAAACAGTCCATCATCTGATAGCAAACCAATTGAATCATTTGACGGTTTAGAAACATTAGTCGACCAGATAATGGTTTTCTGCCCATCAAGAAGCCAGAAATTGCCATCACTCCCAATTGTTAGACTTGCCGAGGAATTTGTAATTGGCTTCTCTCTATTGGCCACCCAAACAACAGTTCGAGGAGAAACCTCCTTAAACCAAATTCCCACAAATTGAAAGTGGGAATCATTAGGAGTAAAGAATCCCAACTCAAAAATTTGGCGAGGGGAATTAAGATTTTGGTCTGGCAAGACTGGTATGGAAGAAGTTATGTTATAAATCACAGAGCAATAGGCTAACGGCAACAAAATGAATAAGAAACCCCATAAAAATGCAACTTTAAAACACGGGTCTCTTCTAGCCATCTTATTCCTAAAATGATATAACTAAAATGACACGGTGAGAGTATAAAGAAAAAAAAAAAAAGCGATCTTGATCGATGGGAAAGCTGTAGTTGCTAGTGGAGGTCAACTTTTATAGAAACGCAACGCAGAGTCTAACCCAGGACAAGAGAGCCTATAAAAGGACATATAAAGATTTCCAATGAGAAATAATTGAAAAAGTGGAATAAGCCAATTTCTTCCAGGGAATCTAAAATGATCATCACCAATAAAGTGAAATAGACAAAAGCTATCAAGATTGGAGATTGGGTGGCCCAAGCTGGTACTAGGAACTTTAGGACTTCCAAAGTCCAAACAGGAGTTGGGTGCTCTGTATCTCTCTCTCTACCACCCCAATCCCAACTGTGCACTTCTGTTGATGTTGTTGATATTCTTTGAAACCTGTTGATGAAATGTTTTCCTTCTTGTTCAAAAAACAATTATGGAACACTGATGGTTTTTATTAATAAACTCTTAATATTTACACTCACATTACATACCATACAAATTTTTTTTTTTTTTTTTGGCAAAATGCAAAATAGTCCAAATTTTCAATTTTTAACTTAAAGAATAAATTTACAAAACAAAATAACATAAAGAAGAAAAGGCATATATGTTTCCCTTTCTTTTTTTTATATATAATGAAACTATTACGAACTTATTTCATCATGAAAGAGCACGTGATGATCCAGTTGACGATGAGCATATAGTTAAAGGAAGTCGACAAGGTCGATTTATTTAATTGTCAAATTTGACAAAACATTGTCATTTACTTCCAGTAGCTATTTTATCATATAAAATGGTAAATAAACGTCTAATCCATTGACGTTGAAAAACAAACCAAGTCCTCCAAGTTTTGAATTTGTGATTGGAGCTCGACTGGATTCCAGACTTTGTTCAGATTTTGGTTTTTTCTTGCTATCACAGCCAGAACCCTCTTAGATATTAGTAACATATGCATATTTTAAGTGACATAAAATGAGAAGATCCATCTCGTTTTATCGAAAGCTTGTTTCACATTAGTAATAAAGATCACAACAAGAAGCAGCTTGGCTTGAGCTTGTGTGCACTGATAAAAAGGTAGGGAGTAGGGACATTTATTTCTGATGTTCTTGTTTTAAATAAAACATCTAGAAGAAGACAAGTACAAGTGCATCTTTTAGGTGGTCAGAAAAATATTCATGTTGATTCGAGGAAAAAGAAAATGCGGGACCCAAAAATTGACAATGTAAAATCATTTGTAATTACATAGAAAGGAAGGAAGATTTCAAGAAAAACGGTCGGTATTGCTGCCTTGAGCGAAAACGTTGAGCAGGTCGACCTTTCACATCTGGTGCTGTCAATGGCTTTTGCTTTTTATTTCGTGGGCTATGCAATGCCATGAATATGAAGAAGATATATGATTATTTTGCAATTTGTTTGACAAAGACAAATATCATACTTCAAGAATTCCAAAATAATCAGAATAATAAAAATTTCTTTAATCCAATTTTATGAAATCTTAATAATTAGATTACATTTGCAGACAAGAGAATCAAATATTAATTTCCACATAGAAAATGCAATAAAAGCAGCTGTGGGTAATTCGTTTTCATCATCAACAATGATCAAAATCCCAAGTTTCAAAATGCAGTTTTATACATGGAGAAAGAACATATATAGATTTCTTTATCTCCCTTCAGTTGGTGATAGAGTCGCCCCATTCGTAGAATATTCATAGATTTCTTCCTTCTGATACCTGTTCTTCAATGCAGTTTGGAACATAAATGGAGGTTCCTTGGGTTGTGGAAAGGTTTCTTTGCTGCTTAACATGGAAACCACAGCTGCCACAGTCGGCCTTTCTGCAGCTAGGTCTTGAACACAAAGAAGACAAGTCTTTTGCTCGTGTTTCATATTTGTACTCCAAATTTGTCTTCCTTTTCCTAATTAATGAAAATAATCTACAATTGGCAGGAAACATCCGGGCTTTAAATGGACTTTCTTATGCACTGTTGTGGGCAAAACTTGGGCTGGTCCATTAAGTGGCATAGTAGGTGTATTTCGTTTATTTGGGCTTTGTTTATTTATTTTTGTTGTGGTGACATTGTTGTATTCGGCGGTCCGAAAATGCTAAGGACGATCCATCTATTACAACGACAGGTTACCTCTGCAAATTCTGAATCCTATTTGAATAGATGTTTTCCCCAAGTTTCTTTCTTCCAAAGTAGTTGAGCTGAGAACTAACTTCTCACTTCTAATTGTTAGCTAGTTGCAACTAACCATTAAACATAAACTATCACAAGCCAAGTTTTACATTTCTCAAATGTTTATGTATAAACATATTAAAATGACCTGTGGTTGACCGCATTCCTTTTGAATCTAATATTCCAACCATTCAGTATTTTTCAATACACAAAAGGCCAAACAGATTTTAATATTCATTTGGTGAATTTAGACAAAGTTATGGACAATTAATGTAGACAGATAACTACATTCTGTCCTGAGCAGATCAACAATCATTGACTTGTTATATTAAATGTTTTCTTGGTTCCGTAGATTCTGCTTCCAGAAATTAATGCAGCACTGCTTGAACTCAGCTGTGTCTCTGTTGGAATTTCTTGCTAATCCACATAAATCAATGAAAACAAAAATTCTTGCATAGACATAGAAGTAATTAATAATCAGTTGTGCAATAAGAATATCTGTTTTTCATTCAAAATTGATTTTCAAAACCACTGTACAGATGTTGCTATGTTTTTTGAATTCAATTACACAAAAAAAAAAAAAAAAAAAAAAAAAAAAGCAAGTGGGAAGAAGAAATTAAAGATGCTAATCATCTCCCTATTATCATTGTAACTGTCACATCATTTGAGGATACAATTTCTTGACCTTCAGGAAAGATTTCAGATGTGTCTATGGAGGTTCTTGTTGAAGTGTAAGTGGGTTGCCTTGGCAATGGCAGGGTTGGACTATTGGTTTCGAGCATTAACAGCACAGCTGACATAGTTGGTCTGTGAACTGCAGAATCTTGCACACATAACATGCCTACTTGTATGCATTTCAATACTTCATTTTCGTTACATGAATCTCGAATAGATGGATCTACTAGCTCCATTGTTCTATTTTCACGCCAAAGTTCCCATGCCTGAAATCAACCAAAATTAGAATTTTACTAATTGATAAAAGGAAAATTAATGATATCAATTTTAGTATTACAGCATAAAGTCGGCTTAACCAGTTAATGTTGAAAATTAGTGTGCTTACATAAGCAATGAGGCTGACATGAATGGATGAACGAAAACTGGTGTTTCTCCGGCCACTAACGATTTCTAGTAGTAATACTCCAAAGCTATAAACATCAGACTTGACTGAAAATAGGCCTTCCATTGCATACTCAGGTGACATGTAACCGCTGCAATTCATGAAATGAAGAAGTCATATTAAGATTCATCAAATTGTTTGCTGTAATCTAATAAAACATCATTTGATATGCAATTTGTACTTACTATGTGCCAACAACTCGGTTTGTGTTCAATTCATTTTGGTTTCCCCCAAATATTCTGGCCATGCCAAAATCTGAAATCTTTGGATTCATTTCCTCATCCAACAAAATGTTACTAGCCTTTAGGTCTCGATGAATGATTCTTAGCCTTGAATCTCGATGGAGATAAAGAAGACCTCTAGCGATCCCCTCAATGATATCGAATCTTGTCTTCCAGTCTAATAGAGCCTGCTTTGCAGAGTCTGCCATGTTTTCACAAGAAAATGGTAACAATTAGCTGGCTGCAAGAATACTTCGTTTGGTGTCTTCAAATGGATTTTCAATGAAGCATCAATAGGGAAAAACTTACCAAAAAGAAAGCCATCCAGACTTTTGTTTGGCATGTATTCATAAAGCAGCATCTTCTCTTCCCCCTCTATACAGCAGCCTAATAATCTAACAAGATTTCTGTGTTGTAATTTCGCAATCAATATAATTTCATTCTTGAACTCCTGTAAGCCTTGGCCGGAGATTTTTGAAAGCCTTTTTACAGCTATTTCCTCTCCTCCAGGAAGTTTACCCTGCAATGAAAGTGAAAATAGTTATTTTCAGTACTCAAACTGTGCTACTCTTAGATTCTGCCACATAATATAAATAGAGTACCTTGTAGACATGACCAAAGCCCCCCTGCCCAAGCTTGTTTTCTTCAGAAAAATTGTTTGTAGCAGCTGCTACAGAATTGAAATTGTATAATGGTAAATCAGGACCGTTTACTGGGCTCCCATCAATGAAAAGGTCACCTGGTCCAGACATCTCTGTTGAATACTCTTTGCTCTTGCTCATTTCGAAAAATGGTTTCTCGCTTTTTCTCATTAATGAAGCTGAAATAGCAGCTGGAGAAACTAAAAGAAAAATATTGAAGTTAGTAACAACAGATGCCTTATGAAATATTATATCTCTGAACCAAATTTGGAATATCACCTTTAAGTCTTCTCTGTAGCACCCAGATTAGCAATACAAATATTGCAACAAAGATCACTCCAGCGACAACAATTAGTGCAATCACTGCTGCAGATAGTTTCTTGCCATCTAAAATAAAAATAAGCAGACAAATTAGGTCATCAATCTTGTTGCAAGAGCAAGATTACTCATTGTTCTTTCCTTTTACTTATCTAAAATAAGAAGAAATAAAGAAGATTAACTAGGCTACAAATTCTTTTATCATTATTATGAACCTAAATTTCATTTCTTCTCTTAGTTCTGCACATTTAGTATAAGCAAGAATCAGATATAGTTCTAATAAATCAAAAAACAAGGAAAAAAAAAATCATACCAAATTCAGAATCGGCCAGGCGTAGGTGCATAACAATTCTAGGGATGCCAAAGTCCTGAATGTCAATCAAGTCCGCATTCCATATCATACATCCAATATTTTGGACTATTGCAAAGGCATTACAAGAACAGTTATTTAAACACATTTCCTGACAAGCTTCCGGGGAAACGCCAGTCCGCACAACAGCAAAATCTGGCAATTTATTGCAACTTAACTCTTTAAACCCATCATTTCCACCATAAGTAGTATTCCTCTGGCACTGCAATTCAGCCGTTCTCACACACCCACCTGACCAATTCCCCTTCATCCATTCATCTGGATGCCTTGGAGAAAACCCATGCAGACATTTGCATTTGGGATTAGAAGATTCTTTACAAACCCCAAAATTTCCGCAAAAGTTATAAAGCTCACAATCATTAGCGGGCTGTGTTTGCATCACATCCCACTCGTTTTTTTCTACATTCCATTTCAATTGCTCTTCATAGCCATCCCATCGTATGTGAAACCTCATCAAATCAGAACTATTAGATGGAGTATAAGTCATAAAATCATTTATAAACTTAAATCCATATCTGATATTAGCTAGGATTGTCATATTTGGCACACCTGTAAATATTTGACCATCCCAATACCCACTTCTCCATCTTCTTGTTGAATTCTTCCATATCAGTATCTGTGGTGCTCCACTAGGATCAATTCCCATGGTGAAGTTTCCCGGTGAAGGATCAGTTGCAGATTTCCATGAAGTGAAAACCCTTTGCTCTCCTGCCGAAAGACTTGCACGAACTCTCATGTTTGGCAAGAACGTATCCGTTGGATGTTCAAAACTTTCCCAAAGTTCTTCATTGTCACTGCTAAGCTTGAGAGTACCTGAGTTTTCAAGAATTGCTACTGTGTTGTTGTTAGCTATAGTTAGATTACTCGACCAAATTGAACTCCCATTTCCATCTGTAATAATTAAATTTCCATCTTCACCGATTTTAAAAACCCCATTTGTATTAGAAATCGGTCTATCTCTGTTAGCAACCCAGATAACAGGCTGACCAGGAATCTCATGGTACCTAATACCAACATATCGCAAAGTAGAACCTTCAGGGCTAAAGAATCCCAATTCAAAATTTTCTTCACTTGATACTAAGGTTTCACCATCTTGAATTGATTCACCGTTTTTGATTCGATCAATTGCATGGCAGAGGATAATTAAAGAGGATAAGGAATAAAAGAATGCGAAAAGAAAGCTCAGAAAGGCCATTTTCATACTAGACATAAATAACACAAAGATGGACAAGACGACAGATATCAAGAAGAAGAAGAAGCAGAAACAGATAGTAGTAATCAAAAATGAAGAAGGAAGCTTCAACGGATGGCCATTGGTCGTAGTAGTGGTTTAGGCGGAAGCTGACGATATCTTTGTATGAGGATGACAAGTTGGACTTAAACACCTCGTCTTTTATATTTATTTAACCTAAGATGCTTTAATCCAAAAGAACATCACCAAGAACGTAATTTGACGAGGAAAAATCATATTTCCAAGTTTGAATAATAAAAAGAAATGGAAGGTCATTATTTAATCGGTAGGTAAAGGTCAAGACAGACATTCAACATCACATGCCATTGACGATCGTTGAGAGTTTGTGATTCAAGATTTTACAACATAAGTAAATAAATATGAAATAAAAATGGAACGCGACTTCTCTGTAAATTTTAGGCCAAATAATTGATGGAAGAGAGGAAAAGCTTAGACTTTTTAATTTGTAAGTTTTCAAATTCTTTTGGATGCTTTCAGTGAAGTAGTTTACTTCAGACGTGATGGTAATTGGAAAAATGTATGCTGTCGGTCACAGTGTCTCTGAAAATTGACATCTTCAAGTTCAATAATGATCCTGTAACTTGATACTCGCAATTGTTCGTTCACATTTGATGAATGCGGGAGGTAGAAGCAGAAGAATGTCGTTTCGAACCAAATAGTATCTCCTTCATAATAACTGTTATTTCACAGCAATCTTCTCTCTATAATCTTGATTTAGGCTCATTTATTTTCGAAAAATAAATTACTAATAATCTATGTTTTAGAATATTTTATATTTGGAATTATCAGAAAAATTAGTTAACTTATCGGAAATATTTTATGGTCAAAAGAAAAATGACTTCCTCAGGAGATAAAAACATTTCCATTTTTTTCAAAAATTAGTTACTTTTTAGAAATAAATAGAACTTACAAGAAATAGAAAATTCTATTATACCGCCGTTATCGTTTACTTTTGGTTTTTCTTTGTTCTTCTTTCCATACTGAAATTATCAATATAACAATTTAAATTTTTAACTCTGTAGTATTATACTTAAATTACTATAAAATGGCGTGTCTATCGGAAGAAGTCTCTTCCTCAATTTTCTTTGCAGGCAGGTAGGGAAACAGCTGCGATGGCCATAGGACATCAAATTGGACGGTATGGATTTGGACTTTCTAATTAGTAATTACCCCACCCACGTGGAACCTCCAACACTGTACGCGGACCAATCGGTGAAAGAGTAACGAATGTCGCACGTGATAAAAATTCCGTGCATTGGATTAATTAACAATTAATTATTACTACTTGGTTACTTTTGTTAGAACCTAACGTTGGGCCACTGATTAATTTGATTATTGAATATGTCGTCTCGTCTGCATGTAATGTATAATGCACGGAACCAACTTACTACTTAAGCAGAATTGATTAATTAATGTATGAAGGACAGCATTCCTCATTTGTTTATATTTAGCATTCCTTTCTGGTACCTTCTTCTCTTTTGCCCAAAATAAACTAAAATCATTATCTTGGATGAACGGTATTATCTGTAGATTGACAAAAATGAAATGAATTTGAATTTGGATCAACAAAATGACAAAAGACACGGTTTCTGGCTGTTCAAGTCTATGGAGAAAAAAAGAAAGATGGCGACCACTGAATGTGAGGATCGAGGAAGAAAACAATGAAGAAGGAAGTTATTAGTGGAAAGGAGGATTCTTCTGGCAAACCAACAAAATAAGCTACAGTATTAGAAACCAATTATTGAAAAAAACGATAAATGGGGATGCAGAAGGAAATTTGAAGAAAATGGTAGTGCATTCTACTTGTCAATCGGTGGTTGACTCTGATGTCAATTATTGAGTGGCGTGTTTCTATTAGCTACTCATGTTGGAGTTAGATAAAAAACTTTTCATTTTCGTAGAATTAACAGGGATGCAAAACCCTAATTTGAAGGTGTTGGAATTTCAGACCATCGACTCCTGGGCTTCTTCAGGGCTGAAAAACCCTAATTTTTGAAGGTGCTGTTGCTCCATTGTAGGCTTGATTTTCAAATTGGCCATATAAGTTAGTGGGCTTCTTACACTAATCCAATTGGTATGCTATTAATTTTTCTGTCTCTTCCCATCCAAACCAATGCCAGAAATTTAAAATTTAATTACTTTTTGGTTGAGGAAATGCACGAGATTCTAACATAAAGTTATAAAGCTAAGGATTCAGCATAATACTGCAGAATAAAAAGGAAAATAGTTAACGAAATTCAGGACTCATTTCCTGTATCGTGTTCAATGAAATCTGGTAGTATCTTCTATTTCATCAATGTTACATTTAGCTATACATATAAGAAGAAGAAATAAATTTTAGTCATCTATCGGGCGTCAACGTCACTCAGAGTCACGAGGTTAACGGAACAATTTTTCGGGCTCTGTTGACAGGAACCTGAATCATCAAAGGCAAACTTCCTTCCAGTAAATGCCGGTTGCTTTGGTATAGGAAGGTCCACAATTTCACTGTTCAGCATTGAAATGACAGTTGATACAGTTGGTCTATCTTTTGCAAATTCTTGCACACACAATAGAGCTGCATGTAGGCATCTCAAAATTTGAGTTTGATAGCAAGGATTGGATACTACTGGATCGACTAAACCCACAATGTTGCCTTCATTCCACAATTTCCATGCCTGCAGGAAACGCAGATTAGATGAACATCTTTACTAGCTGAACAGAAAGACAGCTATGAGTTGAAAGGACATACAAATCCTGGAAGGCTCAAAGCTTGCTCATTTTCATAAAAACTAGTATTTCTTCTCCCGCTTACAATCTCTAACAACAGCACTCCGAAGCTAAACACATCCGATTTCTCTGAAAATCGTCCTTCCATTGCATATTCAGGCGACATATAGCCACTGCAAGTTATCCAGTAAAGATTTTCCAAGCTCGTATATAGTGATATGGAAATGGAATCAATGAAAAAGTACTTACTAGGTTCCAACAACCGTTCTGGTATTGGCTTGATCTTCATTTCCTCCAAAAATCTGGGCCATTCCAAAGTCTGAAATTTTAGGATTGAGTTCTTGATCCAGCAAGATGTTACTTGCTTTCAGATCTCTATGAATGATTCTAAGTCTAGAATCCCTGTGAAGGTAAAGGAGACCCCTGCAAATTCCTCCTATGATGTGAAAGCGTTTTCTCCAGTCTAGTACCTGTTTTTTACTCGGGTCTGGCATAAATTGCACACAGAAAATGATGCCATGTTAGAAAAATTGAATTTAACAATAGAATGGATCACAGCTTTCTAACCAAAAAGAAATGCATCCAAGCTTTTATTTGGCATGTACTCATAGACCAGCATTTTCTCTTCTCCTTCGACACAGCAACCAAAGAGTCTCACCAGATTTCGATGTTGGAGTTTTGATATCAACACGACCTCATTCATAAATTCGTCTAGTCCTTGTCCTGACGCTCTTGACAATCTTTTCACAGCTATTTCTTGTCTGTCACCCAAGTTTCCCTGAAAACTCACAATGGCGAATTACAAATAGATATTCAATAACTAGTGAACTCCAGTAGAGAAATGCCGTTACCTTGTATACCGGACCAAAACCACCCTGTCCAAGCTTATTAGATACATCAAAGTTTCCAGTGGCAAGGGCCAGCTTCTGTAAATTGAACACTCGTAATTCCTGGAGCTTAACTTGGTCAAAGCTGTCTATTAGCATATTTACATCCAAAAATATTGGATGATATTCATTCCTTTCAACTAATAACATCTCCCAGTTATTCCTCCTTTCTGAGTGAATGAGATTGAAAAAGAAAGTGAATTGCAAATCAACAGTTTCTTTTCTACAAAATTGTGAATGTAAATGGAATTCGAGTAAATTACCTCCATACTTAGCCATCCACCTCCATATAAAAAATGCAAAAATGGAAATTTTAATTGCTCCTATAACCACCGCTATGCCAATAATTACTTTCAGGTTTCTGTTGTTATCTGAAAATGAAAAGAGGTAACTTGCTTAAACTTACTGACCAAATAAGGCATCAGCACAAACAGCAGATAGTATCAAGCATAACTTTATATGTACGAAAATCTAGTAGTAAGTACTAAATTCTGAATATGCGAGGCGAATGTAAAGATCTGCTCCTCCACTTGAAAACTTCTGTATGTCTATTAAGTTCCCAGTCCAAGACATACAACCTACATCAGAATAGTAGGAATAAGCAATACAAGAACAATTATTCAAGCAATTGAATTTACACTCTTCTTCAAGGGAAGATGACCAGTGGGCCAAATCAGGCATTTTAACTGCTTCCAGCCTCGAAAACTTATCACATTTTCCTGCTTCGTCGCCAGTTTTAATTCTCTCACATTGCAACAGTCTGCTCCTAACACAACCACCAGTCCAGTTTCCCCTACTCCACTCGTCTGCATTTTTTGGCTCAAACCCTTTCAAGCAACTACAGACCGGTGAATTCTTTGGATTACAGACTCCAAACTCCCCACACATGCCATAAATATCACATTCATTCTGTGGAGGTTGCCAAACAATTTGCCAGCTCTTCGAACTTTTAGTCCTCGTTTTTTGTATCACTTTTCCTTCAGGACTCAGAACAAAAATACTAGGATGAGACCTATCCATATAAGTGAAACGAAAGGAAAACTTTCCACTACTTCTATCCCCTTCAAGAAAAAAACCATCAAGATAACCAGAAGACATATCAGGAACCCCAGTAAAGGTCCGACCATTCCATTGACCACTTCTCCAATATGGACGATTGCCTTTCCAAATGAAAATTTGAGGAATTTCAAAGACATCCACACCAGCAGAAAAGCTGCCAATGGATGGATCCGAAGGGTCTTTCCAGGATGTGAGCAAAATTTTTTCTTGTGTTCCTTGATTGGCAATAGCTTTCATGCCACTCACAAATGAATCTCCTGGATGCTGGAAACTTTGCCATATGATATTTTCGTTGTCATTATCTCGCAATACTAAGTCTCCCATATCATTAAGCTCTGCAGTTGAATTATCAACTCTGGTTGAAACACTTGATGACCAAAGAATCTCTCCGTTTCCATTCAAAACGACTAGATTTCCATCTTCATATACTTTCATAATCCCTGAAGAATCTTTAAGCGGCTTGTTTCTGTTAGCTATCCATATTGGAGTAAACATAGAATTTTCATTATACCATATACCCACATAGCGATTTGTGGAATTAACTGGGCTGAAAAATCCTAATTTGAAGGTATTTCCTGGAGAGACTACAAATTCAGGATCTTTGATAAATTGAGATGAAGTGATTGTATCTATTGAAGAAGCACCAAAATCTATACGAAAACAGGCTAGTAAGAAAATAGC
Organism: Jatropha podagrica; assembly: GCA_947857235.1. Classification (NCBI taxonomy): domain Eukaryota; kingdom Viridiplantae; phylum Streptophyta; class Magnoliopsida; order Malpighiales; family Euphorbiaceae; genus Jatropha; species Jatropha podagrica. Next base: position 203,498 of record CANUEP010016702.1, on the reverse strand, counting down.
CGCTATAATTTTGCTGCTGCCAAACCCCATAATTGTTTAATTCCTTGTTTCTGGACGATAATGGAAAAAGGAGCAAACGGATAATTAAGTATGGAAATTTACTACTGTTTGCTATTAATCCTCTGATTTGCATTTTTTTTTCCTTTTTTGAAATACATCGACTCTCTTCCCACCGGTTTACCGACCACTTTTCTCTGGTCAGCTACAGATTTTTCTATTGGCACAGTGATGGTTGAGAATGCTGTTAGACATTAACAATCTTTGTTCTTTTTGTCTTTTTTTTTTTTTTAAAATTTAATTATTATAGTGGCCAAGGATTAGGTAGAGAAAATACGTAAGTCCTTGAGTTTAGTGGCTTGATGTCGTTATTTTATATATATATTGCAGTAAGCTAATGAAAGAAATGAATAATTTCTCTGCAAAGCCTGTTTCTTTCGAGATTTTTTCTTAAATTCACAGCAAATTCCCCATGGGTCATCTCTAATAAGACTAGTTAATGAAATAATTTGAACTTCTTTATAATTTTATCTGTATACAATTATTGAGACAGTTCTGTCTGCATTTGGCTTTCCTTGAAAGATTAGGTTTCCATTATCAGAAAAATAATGACTAAAGAATTCGTACCGACAAAGAAGATTAGCTCCGCAACTCTGATCTTCTGCCATATCGGAGTGAATCCTCATTCTTCAATTAATTCCTTAATTACATGCAGGAATAAATACTGGAATTCAGTTCTACCCTACGCCGTGAGGCGAGGGCCATCAACCGGAATTGTTAATGCTAACGCTTAATACCCAGTGATTCTTTGGTAAATAGATCTCCATCAACTATTCCGTAGCCCAGCGCTTGAACTTTACCTTCTCCATCTCGTCTCCAATCACTTGAATTTCTTTTGTTCATCTCACTCTTCCGTCTTCGAGGACAAAAAAGCAAAGAACAAGATCGTTTGTTGCCAGTGAAATAACGACATCGTTCAGTAATCAGATCATTAACTTTTCTCTGCGATGAACGAACGACCTGTCGTTTCTTAAAACACACACAGTCATTATTCGCTTCATCTATTTATCTTTTCAGTTTTTATTTATTTTTTTTATAAACATCTGTCAACATTCTTAACTATTTCTACATTTTCATACTGAACTACATACAGAGGACATTACATATATTTTTCCCCTGTAAATAACTGTAATTTTTTGTGATTGTAGAAAAAATATATTTTATGTTTTTTTAGAATCCAATTGAGATTTGAATTGGAATCTCAAACTCCTAGAAAGATAATTCAGGTACTTGTCCATCCTTTTCGATGCAAACAGGTTGTTTTGTTCCTATTTTGTATTAGTTTAAGATTCTGGAGGGTGATGTACTTATCCTGTTGTAAGAAAACCCATCTTCATCGAAGCAACGGGCTTTTTGGACTTCTTGTCACGCTAACACTGACGGTATCATTTGAACAAGAAGCAGCTGCTCAGCTTTACAACACCCATCTTCACAGAAATGAACAATTCCTTTTTTGGATTTCTCTTTTTCAGACAACTTATCTCTTTCCCAATTTTTGTTTAATGCACATGTAGCAATTTAAATATCTTCGGAATTGGAATCACTTGCAATATTATACACGAACGAACGTGTCTTTGCCCGGAAGAGTAGGAAACTTACCTATCACTATTCTGTTCTGATAATTTTCTGATCAGGAAAATTTTTTATTACTTTCATGCCATCAACATGATCATCCTTGTCATTTTATATACGAAGGTCCGGTGGGGAATTTTAATTTTAAAATGGCAATTTTTTTAAATTTTAACTTTTTTACTAAATTACGAAACTTATTGCTGACTTTATTCTTATGATTGAGTCGTGATATTCATATACATGACAAGAAATTAATAAAGATAAGGCTTCTTTTCCTTATGAAAGCCCTTGGCAATTTCCCAATGCCATTCACCGATTGTCCACTCTATATATTAATAATTACATAATAGAAATTTATGAATTCTCAATGCTAATAAATAACACCTTGAATTTTGTTTTCAAGATTTTAAAAAGATTTGCTTAGTCATTTCACATTAATGTTTCGCAAAGATTTGAATTAGTTTATATAAAATATACATTTGGTATTTTTATTTTGAAAATATTAATAAATAAAATTGTATGTTGTAATTAAATTAATAGTATTTATTTAAAAATAAAAGTTAATATAATATAATTGTGATATCATACATGTATGAAATGGAATTAATTAATTAATTAATTTGGTAGTATACATGTCCACCACTTTTTCATTGCATTTGCGTAGCAAAATCTTTCCAAGTTGGTCAAAAAATCAAACCATTTATTTATTATTATTATTGCTTGAACAATAACAACTTAGGATCCTTTTTTTTTTTTTTTTTAAATGATAATTTTTTTTACCTAAATATGGAGTTTTCGTAATAAAGATTCCTAAATGAAAAGAATTGGAAGTCTTATAGGAAAGGAAAGGAAAGGAAAATGGTTATTGGTTGCCCAATCTATTCGTTAGCTAGGTCCTTCCCATGCAACTTCGAGGAAGGACCGAATGAGAACACTCTCGCAACGCAAATAGACACCAATTATATGCAGAGCAAAAGCCGCTCATAACTACCTTCCTCCTCTTCTCTTACCTGTACCTTCGTTGTCATTGTGACTATCTTATACTTTTCCTTCTTTAATTTCCTTCTAATCCTTTTAATTGTTCTTATTCTCGGTCAGACCTATATATAAACCACCCTTCCTCTATTCCAACCTCAACACATCCAATACTTCTTCTTCTTCTTCTTCTTCTTCTTCTTCTTGATTATTACATCAACTTTATACATTAATTAGTTTTTCTTTTAAAGTAATGGCGTCCATAAATGGTGTCGTTTTTGAAGATTTCTTTCCGGCCATGGTGGAGAAGCTAGGGGCTGATGGGTTTATGAAAGAACTGTGTAATGGGTTTCGGCTGTTGATGGATGAAGAGAAAGGTGCGATCACATTTGAGAGCTTGAAGAGGAATTCTAGGTTGCTGGGATTGCAAGATATGAGCGACGATGAAGTAATGTGTATGTTAAGAGAAGGAGATTTGGATGGTGATGGTGCTTTGAATGAAATGGAATTTTGTACTCTTATGTTCAGGTTGAGTCCCGGGTTGATGATGACTTCAAGAAAATGGCTTCTAGAAGCTCTTGTTAGTGAAATGTAGGGTTTTTTTTTTTTTATTTTTATTTTTTATCTTACATTATTGTTAATTAATGTTTCTTGTTCTTGGTTAGAGCCATCTTTTTGTTTTTCTTTCCTATTCCCAGCTTATCGATTTGTAGAATTTTGATGTCAATTCTATCTTTATATTCCAATGTTGTTTCTTTCTCTTTTATCTTTTAAAGACTTTCTGCGTAATTAATTTCATTGTCCAATGCATCAAATTTGCTATATATGTAAATAGAATATATATATATATATATATATATAGTGAGTGAATTCATATTAATGTGGACGAGAGTGTCATCAATAATTTACACTGATCAGTGATTTTGTCATGGCAAGGTTACAGCTGCACTGCATGCCAATGTAAAATTGAGATAGTTTGGTTTGTTTCAAACTGTTTGATTGAATAGAAAACAAATCAAACTGTTTAAAAAATGATTTTTAAAATAAGTTAAACCATTTAAAATTGACAATTTGATACCATTCGATTCAATTTAACAATTTGATGCAGGCAAGGTTTGTCTAAACTTGTTCTCGGCCCGGCCAGATAATCCGGATCTTACAAGTCCAAAAACTACATGGGCTGGGTTCTGTAAATAAGTCAAGTCTAAGCCCAGATTTTCAAATTTCAAAATAAATTTCTAAGTATATGTATATATATAGCGCGTTAGGAATTTTCAACCACTCCATATAAATTTCTAAGTATACGGACCTCTGAATTTTGATTAACAGAACACAAGAAAAGCATATTCTCTTTGTACAATTCAAAAAATGCATGAATTTTTGCACGTGTCGTATTCTATCACGTGTGATTTTTGTTTGGGATAATGAAAATAAAATTTTCTATTTAGTGTTAAGAGTAACATAGTTTTATCACCGCCAGCAGTAGCATCAGTTTCGTACATGTGTGTCCTTGTCCACAGTTTGAAGGCTGGATATGAAAAGCTACAGTAAACCCATCGCCATCCTATAATTTATGAAGCATTGAGCAATTGACTTTTATCTGAATATGAGAACTATAAACAGGAAACGAATGAAATGAATCACAAAGGACGTTCATTTCAAGTTTTCAACCCAATTTCCAAGTACCAAGAGACGGGCTACTGCCAGTAAATCAAAACTGAACAATCTTCTTCATCTTTATTTAAAGTCGATTAATCTGGCTAATTTTGCCATATTCATCCAATCTTGATTTCAAATATTGAGATTGAAAATAGCTTGGAATTCTGTCCATTTCGAAACAATCCAATTTTTTTCTCTTTCCAACAATGTTTCAATGGCTAGCTATAAGACTATAGAAGAAAAGAAAGAACTGCACTTGAGATGAAGTTAGGTCCAGTGCCTGTCTACGATCTTTACGTTAGCATTAGAAATTAAGATGTGGTGAGATGTTGGTGGGACACCCATTGTCAATAGCTAAACCTAATTTCCACCAAATAAAACATTCTTGAAATAGAAAGAGCCTCTCTTGGTGTCCTGGCTTGTACTCTATCCGCAGAATGCTAGGACCATACCTTTCTCTGTCCTTTAATTTTTTCCACTGCTTTGAATTGAGATTAAGAAGAGTTACTTGCTGGAAATCAAACGTAAATGAAAATTCCAAGAAAATATTATTTATGTCAGAATAGTTGTTATAAGAGAAAAGGAGAAAATAGATATATTCTTTATCATTTAAATATAAACAGTTACAAGTCTCTCTGCACCATGTGATATGTTTTTTTTTTTTTTTTTAGGAAACGAGGTGGGCTAAAAAAAACAGAGACATAAAAAGAAAGCGCACACAGAAAAAACAAAATGGTCTTGTTCTACAAAAGAAATATTCAATCTGTCTTTCCCCTGTAGTACTCTTTCTCCTAATAACAAAAACCCAAAGCCCAAAAAGAGAACAAAAAATGAGGAAGTGTGAACTCTGCGATTCTTTAGCAAGAATGTTCTGTGAATCAGATCAAGCAAGCCTCTGCTGGGACTGCGATGGTAAGGTTCATGGAGCTAATTTTCTTGTTGCCAAGCATTCAAGAACGCTTCTTTGCCATCTTTGTCAATCTTTCACTCCTTGGACCGCCGCTGGTCCCAAGCTAAGCCCTATTGTTTCGGTCTGCGACAAATGCGTTAAAGATTCGAGTTGCAGGGAAGAGAGAGTCAATGGAGATGATGATGACGACAAAGAAGATTTAGAGACTGATGAAGATGATGACAGTGGAGATGACGAGAATGATGAAAATGGCGATGGAGCCGATGATGAAGAAGAAGAAAATCAAGTGGTTCCATTGTCTTCTACAGCAATTTCGAGTTCTAACAGTGATCAAGAAAACTTTGCCAGTATTTACAATGGCCAAATTGAAGATTCTTCTCAATCAAGAATTGCATTTTCTTTGAAGCCCGTTAGAGAAGCTGCCGAATCTGATCTTCAGGTAATTAATTAATAAACCCATATATGTAATGATTAATTCCTGTGATTTAACATATCGTTTGCTCTTTTTCTTTTTTAACTGTAATTCAACAACTTGTACTTTGAAGCAGCGCTGTATTAGCCTTTTATCCGAGGAAAATAAAAGTACAAATATGTCTAACTTCAAGGCCATTGAAGGGCCATAAAACATCTCAGAGGGAATCGCAGAAACCCAAAGTTGTTGAAGATAGCAAGTCTAACACTGTAATATTTGACATCTGCAAACTGAACAAAGAAACTGGAGTTACGAATGGTATTTCTAGTAAGAATTATATACAGGGAGCTAATTAGCTAATTTCCTCTAATTGAAAATTATTGATCTGACTGGTAGCTAGTCCTTCTTTTTTAACCCACTAAGAAGAACACACAGAGAGTTCCTTGGTGCAATTAATAGTTCTTTAATTTCTACTAGTTCTACGTATGCAATGTGTATGTGTCTGTTAAGTTAAAGTTTGCATCTTTTTGGCAGCGACATTTTCCTAATATTTCAAAAATAGATAATTATGATATACAAAAAATTGTGGTCAGTGTCAGAAATAGAGAGAGATTACAGGTGTTAGTCAGTGTCAGAATTGTATGGCAAGCATTTGGTCCTCAGGTGAAAGTGGGACCCTAATGTGGATACCATTCTGTGTTTGTGAGGTTGTTTTGATACAGATCGACTTATAAAGAAAATTCTAACAGGTGAGGTGTACAAACCTTGAGATGGTAAATGGCAATGGAAACGGAATTCTTTTGTTTCTCTGGCAACAACCATAAGTTTTGTTTGCCTCTTTGTTTCTTTAGCGACAGCCACATCTTGGGATTGTATTATTTATAATTTAAGACCAGAACTAATTTCATGTGCATCAAATTTCTTTATGTGAGCAAAGAAAACTAATTAAAAATAATGTTCATATTTACAATTACAAATTGTTTGAAATTCCGACACCTCCTCGTGCCCACCATAAGCCATGAATTAGTAATTTCATTTATTATTATAATTTTGCAAGTTGATTATATATCATTACATTTAATTTCTGATTAATATATTTTTTATTTTTTTTTTATGGATTCTGATATTGATAGCTGCGTGTAAGAAAGCAGATAAGCAGGCAGAATAGGGATTATTCTTCACTATGTAAATGGGCTTTGCAAGCTGAAACCATGGCCGCTTCTTGCAAATTCTTTAGGTAGGAGATACAAGAAGATGCCAAACCCCTTTAATTTGAATAATACCCTTCTCCACTTTACACACCACAAACAGAAAAAAACAAAGGCTTGAAATTTGTTTTCTGCTCAAAGTAAATTCTTTGAATATGAAAGCCTGTAGTTTAAGAATTCCCGTAGAAAATTCTACACTTGGCAATTTTTTTTTTTTTTTTTTTTTTTTTTTTTTTTTTTTTAAAATGACCATGGATCAATGGCAGGCTAGTTTCTTTCTTCTCTTAACTGCATTAATGAGATAAGGGATGATGTCTCAAAATTTTGCTGCTGACGTCCTTTCCTCTTCATTACATTATGCTTAAATTTCAATATCTTAACTTTTAAAAAATTTATTTGATTACATTACAAATTAAAGAAATTTTTTATTTGTTTACTTAAATTTTGGAACATGTAATTATATTTTTCTAAAAATTATTTTTTTTATAACTAATTGATTTCACATGATGATCTTATATTTAGAAATATTTAAATTTTGTAATTATAATATTTTACACGAGTAAATGTATATTATTCAAAAATTTTGTAATTTCCAATATTATAATTTCTAGAATATCGGGATATAATTTTTCGTTCTATATTTTTCTTTTAACAAGGTTTATTATATTTGCTTTCTTTATACATAATAAAGATTATTTCTCTAATTTTCTTTTATAGAGTATTTTGGTAATTGTTTTTCAAAATCACCCCATCTTGGTAAATATATTTTCATTTATCCTATGGATCGAAGGTTGCCCAAATGTTCTGTGTCTCCAACGTACAACCCATCAAAGCTAAAAACAAAGAAACAAGGAAATTTGTGGGATTTCAAGAACATATATTTTCACGGTGCGAAGAAAGCCCAAGTGAGGTTTAATGGCTACTCACGGTGAATAGTTTCCCTGTATCAATATCTCGGACATATAAATCCTCAGCAACTATCGTAATGGCTGGCTCTAGCTCTTCAAGTTGTCCTATTCTGAAACCGGATAACACATACTGAAAACGAGCAGCAACAACAATTGAAGGGATGAATACATGTCTGACATTTTTACATCACAGGCAACCCAGTAAAACAGGTTCTTTTCGGACATTTTATCACAAGATACAGAAAGAAAAGCTGCTGCCTATTATATTAATATAACATTAAGAGACCTGCAAGCAACACGCAGGTTATCACCAAAACAAATGCAAGGTAATACAGAGGTAGACATAACAAACAGTAGCTTCGTAAAATTTTCTCGTGAGGCATGACCGTTTCAAGTTGCAACCATCCTGATCATTTTTCACTTTCGACATCTCAGCATTTCCACGATCTACTCAGGAAGCTCTCTCACTATCTGCAAAACATATTTTTTGAATATTAACTTTCACACGAGAATGTGGATAATGGATACTGAATCAACCATCTTATGCATATGATCAAATATGTATATGCAGATGCAGGGGCATATTTGTTACTGTTGTTCACTAAGAGAGAGAAGAAATAAAATAACTTCAGAACTAGTTCATTCACGGTTTAAATGACTTGGAAGATCACTCCTCATGGTATATACATATATTACTCTGGATGCAAGTTGATTAGAAAAAATTTGCATTTCTGTTGGAAACATGAAATTGAGCTCTGAATACAGACTTCTTAAGCTGCTCTAACAATAAAAGACATCCTGCAGAGTTTTGCATGGATTCGTATGGATTTCTACAATAACAATCCTTACAATTTGCTCTCTCTCCCCCCATCAATGGAAGTGCCCTAGTTGGACAATGTGTCCAAAAGATTTAAGATTAAAAAGAGGAAAAATGGTTGAGGAAGAAATTTATCTCATTCCAGCATATTCAGGCAGTTAAGCATGGACTTCACCATCCTTCACTAGAAATACTTTTCATCCTTCCAAAGTCCTTAGCAGAGTTTCAGTAGAAAACAAGGTTAATTATCTTTGCAGATAAGTAAAACATAAAAAAATCCCTCTCCTAATATGCCAAGATATCTTAAGAAGCTTTATACATGCACCTAGGGAACAACTCCAAACAACTGAAACATTAAATCGATTAACTGAATACCAGAGGATAGTAACTGTTCACACTGGAGGAGGATAGAAGTGGGACTTTATTCAGTATATAACAGTATTTCAAGTATTCATAGGTTTGTTCACCATACAGTACGAAATATGACATTATTACTAGATTCAAAATAACACCGTTGAATTTGAATTCTACTGAGTTTAACAGGTAGGATAATTATTGAATAGCGGCATCAGTGGATGGACTACATCTCAAAAGTTGCACCCTTGAATTAAACCTTGAATATTAAAAAAAGTTTGCAAACTCAAAGTTAATATCATAAAAGTTGGAATGGTAGCAAGAGCTGAAGCCATAGGAAGGTCCAAGTAGTCTAAGGCTTGAAGTTAGAACTGACCGTTTGACAATGAACAATAGCAAGTAAAAATGGGAAGCTATTGGCAGGGCTTGGCTCACCTACTCTCAACAGTCCTCAAGCTCTCTCCTAGACTTTTGACACATTATTAAAATAAACTACAGTTGACATCAGTACCACTAATGATGGAACCACATCAACCTAAAACCTGATAAAGACCACCTTTCTCCAAGCTGCTACATCCCATTTAATGCTCATTGGGAGAACATATTGCAATAGTTAATGATGGTGTGGTATCATGGCCACGATTCGCTTGTTTTAGTAATGTGCCAACAATCTAGGCAATAACTTGATGAAATTTGAGGGCATCTAAAATCAAGATAAACAGAAAACAAAAGGCACCAAAATTGTTGAATGTATAAAGCTGAATACGTTACTTGAATGGAAATGACAGAACACTGAAACGGTTGGATCTATTTGAAACTAGCTAAAGGACTTAAAACATGGGGTTGTCTTCTTGTTTCTTATTACATATCAAGATATTTAGGCCAAACTAGCTGACATAGAGGAGTCTAACAAATGTGACAAGAAGACAAATCTCAAGAATTCAATTAGCACAAAACTTGTGAGAGAAAGTAACATCCAAATGAACCAATAAAGAGTTACTAAATTATGACAGAGCACATAATTTATCAAGAGTGGTGAATCTGGTTTATTTGTTCAAACAGGTCATATGTCAACACTGAAATGATATTCACTTGTCAATGTATTACATAAATTCCAAAGAGTAAATCACTATATGTTCATTATCAAAACAATTGCCAGAAGAAAGAACGAGAATCCATAGCAAAGAATTCATGCATGTTCATTTTTAATGGCCAAATATTGTCCTAGATTTGATTTTACACCTAAAACGAAACACTACAAAGAAACCATGTCAATTTAGGCATTAAGGGCAAAATAAAAGGGGATTATCATACCGGCAACACTATGCCATTGCTTGCTCATAAACATCATTCGGCTTAAAAACATGGAAAATTTTAATTAACTTGTGCATTTAAAATGACAATAAACTCAAACCTGCTTGTTTATCAGTAGCACCGTGATGCTCCTGCTCTGCCTCCTCCACCACGGGTGGCAGCTCCCAATCCTTCTCTCCTCTCTTATATCTGCCACCTGAGCCCTCAGCACCACAACTATCATTCTCGTCAGGGAACCTCACAACAATCACAGGACAAACACAGTGATGCACACAGTAATCACTGACACTACCAAGCCTTCCCTTTGTGCTTTTCCTCAAAGCCCCAAATCCTCTGCTACCCATAATCACTGCACTCAGTCCCAGCCTTTCCACCTCCAAGCAGAGTCTTTCCTTCATGTCATGATCCTTGACTATATGAATCTTGAAGGGAATCTGCGCCTCCACCAACGGTTGAGCCAAGTCATTGACTTTAGTATTGGTGAAGAGGTCAAACTCGTCCTCAGTCTTTTTGTTGGACTGTTCGCTTTGGTTCTCGGAATCAGTTATAGATGGGTCAATAGCGCCCCAGTCGGCACCGTAAAGTATGTTGGTGGATCGCACGTGGACAAGGATGACAGCATCTCCATGGCGGAGGTAGTTCTGGACTGCCCATTTGACGGCGTAAGCGCTTTCGTTACTAAGATCGACGGCGATGCCTATCCTCCGTTGCGCCCCGGAAGTCGGGAATCGTGGAGACGATGGTTGGACCACCACCGCTTCAGCTGCCGGGTTTTTCTTCCTCGGTGAAGGCGAAGTCATAACTGCAACTATGTTCTTTAAAAAAACACAAGACCCGAACTTCTACTTTTGAAGATTTTACTAGAGCGTTTTGAGATTCTGGGTTCTCTTCTCCCTGGGAAAGTAAATAGAAGTGTCAAGTGTGAAAGAATTAGAGGGGGTTTTGGTTTGGGAGTTGCAGAGCCTTATGCGGAAGAGGTGAAGTAAAGAAGGGGGAAAGTGGGGCCGTGTTAAGCGCCGAGATGCCACGTATAAAAGTGTCAGTACCTATCAGCTAAATATACAATTTTATCCACAGTTTTATTCGATATATTATTTCATATTTTTAATCTTTCCCTTTTGGTTTTCTTTTCTTACTTTCAGTAAATTTTGTTTTTGAATGAATTAAAACAATAAAAATAAGAATCAAATACCCAATAAACCATATCATATTAATATAAAATTTTGAATTCTAAAAATATAAAAACCAAAAAATAATTTATAATATATAAATAATAATTTCAAAATTAGTTAATTTTGAAAAATAAAAGCAGAAAAGAAATACTATAAAGTATCCATCTCCGGAAATAAAATATACTGTGATCCTTAAAACTGTGGGACGTAAGATACCTCTAATTTTGTGGATAATTCTTTTATTTGTAAATAATCTAAAAAATAATTGCTATTTTGGTCGAGATTATTTTGAAACCGTTGGATTTCAATCAAGTGCGCATACAATTGTGTCGGTCACAGGACGGTGTGTTCAAACTTGAAACAAACGGACGCACTTTGTCGTCTTTGTGATTTGTGAATATGTTTTACGTTGTCTTTAAAAAAATAAAAATAAAAAAATAAATAATCAATAGAAAACCCCTAATTTCCCAAATCAGATCTAATTTCAATCGTCCACGCGATTTCGATTTCTAGGGTTTCAGGCTTCTCTCTCGGCCTCTGCAAACCTTTCATTCAATTCAATCCTTTCATACGCATAACTCTATAGGGTTTCTTTTCGTCGAGGAGACAATAACATGCCTCAAAGACACTCGAAGAACAACAACGATTTAGCTTTCTTCACATACGATGAGAAGAGAAAGCTCGGATACGGGACCCAGAGGGAGAGGCTTGGTAAGGACTCTATTAAGCCCTTCGATGCCTGCTGTCTCTGCTTGAAACCATTTATCGACCCCTTGTCTTGCCAGAAAGGCCACGTCTTTTGCAAAGAATGCATTCTCGAATGTCTCTTAGCTCAAAAAAAAGATATCCAAAGGTAAGTTTTATCTGGTTCAAGTTGGAATGATTGGTTTTTCGTTTTATTTTAACATCGGTGTTTCAATTTCGGGTTTGATGGTTATGTTAGAGCTTGCAAAGTGAATGACAATATTTATGCGAATTGCGATGGGCTTAATGGATTGATGATTTGTAGTAATTCGAGCTCCTTGAAATTTTGAATGAAATTTATTCCATCACTGTTCTGAAAAATTGGTAACAATTTGGTATGCAAGCTTGCAGTCAGGAAGTGTACGCCTGTTTATAACATTTTGGATGTTCATTTGTGATAAATTAACCCATTTAATCTTGTGAACTTTCTTAGTGGAGTTGGATGCAGAGTTCAGAATCTAACTGCAAGCATGAGTTGATTAATTTTGATATATACTATAACACACATTCTTAGACAACAATGGTACTTGAGGCTTAGAACTTACAAAATGAAAAGGGGTTTCTTCTTCTCTTATCTCTTGTGAAGGGGGGTTTCTGATAGACGGCAAGGAATGGCCATCCTCTACCTCATAATTACCCCAGGCTCTAGTCTAGTTGTTCAATTTTGAGACCTCGAAGTTGGAACCCAAATTAAAGCCAGTGGATTCTTTTTGGAACAAGATTTTGTCTCTTTTCCCCCTCTTCGTCCCTTCTTAATGCCTAGACAAACATGCGCCATCTTGTGCACTTGTGAAAAAAATTAGCTTGGCTTTGTATTCCAATAGGGTAGATTTAGAGGGAAAAGTTCCCTCTGACCTTTTCTGGAGACATTTGCTTAGGATAAGAGAACCTATATTCGATTTTTTTTTTTTTTTTTTTTTTCATTTGAGCATGTCTTGTGATCTGCTTGAACAATGCGTCGTGCACCATTTATAGCTTAAAAATGCCTTTACTACTTTTAAGGAGAAAGTGCTTATCTTACCTCGCAGGAAGTTAGCTGCCCATGAATTACAGAAGAAGCAAGAGAAGGAAGAGGAGGAAGAGAAGTTAATGTTGCAGAAAGCCAAAGAACTGGATGCATTTGACCAGCAAAACCATGGTGCAGTTCCACAATACAATGATAGAAATCAAAGCCGAGACAAGAATGGGTTCCATGGTGCAAATAGTGTGAAGGTCACTTCCTACGAAGAGGAAGCACTTCGAACAATGAAAGCATTCTGGCTTCCCTCTGCTACGCCGGAAGCTGCTGTTAAAATAGAAGCCCCCTCCACAAGTACAGTCTGTCCAGAAGGCAAGGAAAAGCTTAAGATGAAAAGCCTTTTCCCCATCTACTTCACAGAAGACAAGAGTGAAAAGAAGAAATCCAGTTCTCTCGATAAGACCTACATCTGTCCTAGTTGCAAGGTTACTCTGACGAATACACTGTCTCTGGTGGCACTCAGTTCATGCGGACATGTCTTTTGCAAGAAGTGTGCCGACAAATTTATGGTGGTGGATAAAATTTGTCTGGTTTGCAACAAGGCATGCAAGGAGAGGAATTTAGTGAACTTGGAAAAGGGTGGAACTGGCTTTGCTGGCCATGATGATAATCTTTTAGCAACAGATTTCAAGCATTTAGGTAGTGGTTCAGGATTGGGACTGGTGAGACCGGCAGCAATGAAGATCTAAAAAGTCAAAGAGAAGGGTGCTCCAGGTTCTTACTGTGTTCTGTTTTGCGTAATCGCGTCTACTTTTTTTTTTTTGGGGAAGTTTTATCTCTTTTGTGATGAGTTTCGTTCTTGTAAGATAGCTACGTGAATCCAGGTTATGAATTGATTTTTTATGGCAGAACTAACTCTTATGTTGCTGATGATAACTTGGAGAAGAAAATGCAATTGGATTATAGACGGGCTGGGCATCTCATTCTGTGATGTTTTTTTTATTTCTTTTCCAACCGGATTGTGTTTCGGGCTTTTTTTTTTTTAAATGGGATGAAGTCCATGGTCAAATTAAAAGTGCAGAACCAGCTTTATGCGGGTGGGATGGTTGATAATTCAGATAGGGACACTATTATTCATACAAAGTGGACCTTTATTGGGAATAAGAAGCATATCTGATCGTCTCATTATCCACTAGCCAGGGCAGAGCATCGAAGTTTCGTATACTCTCTGTCTCTGCTGGTGGATGGTCATGATTGAACCATTTAAGTATTATTTTATATGCGCTAACTAAAAACTTGACTGTGCCTTGCATCATCGCTCAACTTGATTCCTAATTTTCCTTTAATTACAAGCTAAAGTTTGATTCCATTATGAATTGGTATTGGTGTTGCAAACAGATAGAAGTTGGTTAGCGTGATGTGATGACATTAATATTCTTTGGCAGGAAGCCCAATTATTGTGTTACCTATAATTGGGGGAAATGATTTAATGAAACCAATCTAACTTAATTTTGGGCAAGGAATCTGGGATTTCCAATTATACTAATTTCTGTTCAGAGATTAATTAATTTGGTAGTTAAGGATTCAAACAGTAGACCGTTAAAGAAAGCAAAGCAGCCAGCAGCCACCGTGTCAACAGCTGTGAAATAATAATAATTGGTCCAAAAGGCGTTTCAAATGGGTCCCACGTCTCCATTAACTGCCCGCCAACCCCACCAAATTAACGGACGCACAATGTCACTCTCTCTTGTCTGAACGCAAAATGCAAAAAGCAAACACCCTGCCCAAAATCCCATTTTTATTTGCTGCCTATCCCTGTTTCTCTGCTAAAAAGGAAAGTGCTTTTTTTTGTTCCCAAGTGCTCAAGAAGAACAAGCGGGGAAAATTTTGGAAACCCTAGTTGGTTTTTGAGATGGCAGACTTGGAGAAACAAGTGGTGGAGGCGGAAGAAGAGGAGAGGCTGATTGAAGGAATCACAGTGTTGGATTTTGATATGTTGTGTTCCACGGTGGCTTTGCAGACTCAAGGGAAATGGAGGAAACTGGAAACTGAAGATTTTGATGCCATGGATACTAATGGTGGGGAATTTGGAGGTGTTTTTAGGATGTGGGAAGGTGAAGTCCTTGATTGCTTCGACGACCGCCGCATCGCTATTGAATCCTTTTGGTATTTTTTTCTCTTTTTTCTTCAAAATTTTATTTTACTGCTTAAAACTATTTCCATTTTAATATGTTTTGAAAAGTTTTCTTGGCTGATTGCCTGCTAAAAAATTTTCAGAACAAAAAGGGAGAAGCTGTTTAATTACCCGAACAAGTGCTTGTTTTTCCTCGAAATTCTTGTCAAATATGGTCTAAATTTACCTAATCAGAAAAGCAAGTTAAACGGAAGATGGAAATTTCATCATGGCAACTTTAATCTCTTTTTCTGTCCAATTTTTTTCTTATCTTTGCAATTTTTTCAAATTCCAGGAATTAACTGTGGTTTTGCTGTTGCAGTTGTCCATGCTACAGATTTGGGAAAAACATGACACGAGCTGGTTTTGGTTCTTGTTTTCTTCAGGTAAATTTTGCAATTCGATATTGAATAATTGTTTTTGGAAATTTGACTAAAATTTGTGTTCTAAGAATTAAGGATGGTGAAGTTTGACTTTTGTACTCACCAGCGATAAACCTTACCTGGCAACTCTGTCTCTTTCGACTTTAAAATGATGCTGTTTGAAGGGAAATACTAAAAACTGTTTTATGATTTTGCAGGGAACTGTATATTACGTTCTTGCTCTTACTGCCCTTCTTAACTTCATTGCATTTATAGTCACCAAGCAGCAATGCTTTCTTTATTTGGCAGCAGCATTTACTATTTCAATAGGAATGTATTTGGGTTTCTTCCGCACGCAGATGAGAAAGAAATTTAATATTAGGGTGAGAAATTTTGCCTCATTTTCTTTAATTGTTTGCTGATCTGATTGTCCAGTTTAGATGTATGGTTATATTTGTGATTTGCAAAGATTCATTGTTTGAAATTCTCTCCTTCTTTGTGTCCTTAAAAAAAGTTGCGTTAATCTTTTTGCATTTATCTCTTCTTGTATTTACCTCCAGATTCAGTTTTGAGTTTTGACGTGTAACTCGTAGTGTCTTTTGTAGCTCGTGTCAAATTCTTTCCACATTTATATCAGAACCTTATGATTAGGGTTAATGTTTGTCCATGTTTATGTTTGTTTCAAATTTCAAAAAACTTTCGGGGTTGCTCTTTATTAAGATTTGGTTTTGATTATATTATTTGAACCATTTCATTTTTAGTTCTGCTCCGCCTATCAAGGATCTAACAGCTTGTGTGCACTATAATAATGCAAATATAGCAAGGAACCAACATTTTGAAGTATGTCTAAGTGCGGTAGCATTTTGACTTTTTCAGTGGTTTTCCTTTCTGTGTGATGAAGCGCTCGTAGTGTTTGGATTTCTTTTATCGATTGCAATCTCTTCTGCAGTTAAATTAACAATGAAACCTATTGTTCTTTGGGGAATATTTGATTTTCAGGATGGTGATAGCTCCTTGGATGATTTCATCTGTCACCTTTCCTGCCCCTGCTGTGCATTATCCCAGGTCTTTTTCCCCCTTTCCTAGTCTTATATATAATGCACAGTTACTCCACATGCCTGAAACATGATTATTAGCGTTCTTCTAATATGGAACAGGAGTCCAGAACATTGGAGATGAACAATGTCCAAGATGGCAACTGGCATGGTCGGGGTGACACATTATGCATAAGTAGCTTTAGTGAAGGAAACAATACAAATTTAGAATTGCACCCGCCTTCTATCGTCTCAACCAAGTCCCCTGCTATCTGTAACATGCAAAACAGTTGAGATGACGATTACCACTGTTGAGCTTGGAAAATTTGGACTTTTAGAAACATTAGTCCTCAATCCCAATTAATGCCAAGCCGCATTTATTTGATGTTGATTTTCAACTGACTTCATGAAGAGAGGGGTGAATTGCAGGCCGGTGTACAAACTTAACGATTAAATGGAAGCACGAGTTTTTGCTGCTTATACACAAGGCCAGTGCTTTCTGAATCAAGAAACTACCTGGTCTGCAAGTATATGATAAGGAAGATATTGCAGTCTATATCCCACTATGGAATTGTATATACCCTAGTGTAGCCTTGTTGAGGCTTGTACTCTTGAGTTTAGATGTCAATGCTGGAAATTTGTTGTCATTATTGTTACACACATACACATTTCTGTGGTATCTGCAATAGGCACTTTTAGCTGAGTTAGTTGATTTACTGAGTGTCAATTAGCTTTTACTGGATTTGTTTTAATCGAATTGTGTACCATTTATGGTTTAATGAAATCTCTCTAATGCAAGAATCCTTGAAATGGTTTATCTGATTACATTAAACCTTTGGGGTTAAGTGGAATGCAATTTAAGGGAAGACGTATGTTCCGTCAGTTACCCAGCTTGTGGGTTGAATGAGTGAAGGGAAGCCAGTTGGCCAATGCTAACTCTGCCAATTTACCCAGAGAGAATGAAGAGATGGGGTCAGGTTTTTAGTTTTGTTTGAAACATTTAACATATAAAAAAGAAGTCTTGGACTGGGCCTTGGAAACAGACGAGTTTACGTTCCATTTTTTTTTTCTTTAAAAACATTTTATAGAAGGTTTAAATGAAAAACAAAAAGAAAAAGAAAAGAGAGAGCAGTTAGAGATTCCTTAGTACAAAATAGAATTTCTTGTTTAATTATGGAAATGATTTGCAAGTCCACCATCTACTCATAATTAATTACTCCTACATGGGTTTAATTAATTGTGATTATGAGCATGTGAGTAGTAGCTTTAATTAATTGTCTTTGAAAACAGTTAAATGTTTTATTATAAACTCCAAGTCGCCAAATCTGAATGGGTGGAAAGATTGCAAAACGCACTGTTGTGATTGAATGTTTTTGGAGCAATGTTACTCATTTTTTATATTACTTGTCGCTTTATCCCAATACTAAATAATAAAAAATAAAAGAAAATGTTAGATATTGCCTCTAGGCTTCTTAATTAATAATTTCCATTACCTTTCCATTGTTCAAAGAATTTGACCTTGATAGGATAGGATAGGAGGTTACGATCCATTTTCGACAAAAAGAAAATCAAAACTTGAAGTGTAAATGTAAGCTTGAAACAACTAATTGAACATTGTCCCAAGTGGACGTATGTATGTATATCCTGCTGACATCATGATCCTAACCATGGCTTGGAAGATCATTATGGGATTTTATACAAGTCATTGTCTAATTAATGGTTAGTGTAATGTCAGTTGAGTTGAATAATTATTTTATTACAGGAACAGAATGCATGGATCTGAGGTGCAAAAATGCAGTCTGTCTTTGCTGTTTTTCCCTGCACTAGATTGAATTTTTGGAGCTGTTTCAAATCCAAAGATTTGAAGTTTAATATAATTATTCTTTTCAATTTTTATAAACAACTTCGTTTGAGTTATTACATATAAGTTGCTGGGTAGCTTATATGTAATACCTGGGTTTCTAGTTCATCACTTCATAGCATTACGTTCCAATTTCATTGAAGTTCTTCAATCAAACAGTTGGAAAAAACAGATTTTTTTAAGACTGAAATTATTTTACAATTAATGTGCACACCGTTGAATTAAATGGAGTTTGTAGATTAACAATTTAATAAGTGGACTTTGAACTTAGTCAAAATTAAGCTCTATCTGTTATGCTTTGTCTTTCTTAATTAATCATCATTGAAACATATGGTATATAAATATAGATGTCTCATCAAAGGATGTGGCTAATAATTAGAAAGATGAGTGCTGTATACTATGACGAAAGGCCTCTGAAAAAAGGAACATGGAGTTCCGAGGAAGATGAGAAACTGGTAGCTTATATTAAAAGATTTGGTATTTGGAACTGGAACCAAATGCCCAACGCTGCTGGTGAGAATTAACTAGCTCTTCTGGATATATTGGTGAAGTAATTTAATTAATAAGTCCTTAGTTTTTTTTTTTTTTTTTTTTTTTTTTTTTTGCTTCGTTATATATTCATTTAGGGTTAGCAAGATCAGGGAAGAGTTGCAGACTTCGCTGGATGAATTACCTAAGGCCAAACATAAAGCATGGAAACTTCAGCAAGGAAGAAGAAGACACCATTTTCAAACTCCATGAAACCCTTGGGAATAGGTAATTACTGATCGATCTTATGTGAAGATTGGAGTTCTTTCTTTCCCTTTTTGTAACAAAGAAAAGAATAAATCTTGACTTTTATTTTACGAGAATAGCAAAGGTCGACCATATTTTAACATATTGATGATTAATGATTAATATAACGAAGGATTACCTTCCTTCAGCCTATCTTCTTCAGAAATGTTAAACTGTTAGGGTCTTTTTACAAGCCATAAACCTTCAAAAGAAGGAGAAGGAAACTAGAACAAATATGTATAAACTCAATAGAACATAATTAGGTCAATTCTTACTTTTCTTTACAGTGTCAATAATTTTCATACCCATGTCCTATCACGTATTATTAGAATGTCTTCCACAAGATAATCTATATACACATTAGTTTCTAAGAAAATCCATGCTGTGTTAAAGTTGCTGCACCTGATCGAATCACGAACAATTGGTGAGATCTGATATTGGCCACTGTTTGTTATTATACTTATAGTAGATGGTGTTTTTGTTGTTATAGATGGTCTGCAATTGCAGCCCGATTACCTGGAAGAACAGACAATGACATAAAGAATTACTGGAACACCAATTTAAGGAAACGCTTGATCGACAACACTGCAACT
This sequence comes from Jatropha podagrica, assembly GCA_947857235.1. Lineage (NCBI taxonomy): Eukaryota > Viridiplantae > Streptophyta > Magnoliopsida > Malpighiales > Euphorbiaceae > Jatropha > Jatropha podagrica. Next base: position 183,641 of record CANUEP010016702.1, on the reverse strand, counting down.
GATCAATTTCAAATCCACGGACCAAAACCCGAGAAGAAGATCAAGTACTTTTCTGATCCCAATTACTCATCAGCAGCTTGTACAATTAATCGAAAACCACTGGTTGCAGAATTAGAAAGCTCTAATAAGGAGACCCCAAATTCATCATCAAACTCCATTCAGCTTGTCAGTGAAGTTGACACAAAGAAGGCTTTAGTATCTGATAATGACTATTCTCGTCCGGCTACAGAAGAGAATAAGATTGAATTATGTGGAGAACTCCAAAGTTTACGTACAGAGGAAGGTTATCAGATTTGGCATGAAGAGGCTACTTATAATTATAATTGGAATGATTTATTTGACAATCCTCATGACTGGTCTGAAGAAATTCAATTTTTGTGGGATCAACCATATTGTTCAATGGAAGGTTTTGGCGTTTGATGGTAATGAATAAAGATTTGACTTGCAGATTTCCTAAAAAAATAATAAGTAAAGGATGAAAGCTCACTAAAAAGGGCTTTACAACAGCTACAATGTTCTTATCAATAAAAGTTTAATTTGTTTAGCAATAGAAATTAGTAAAATTAATATTTTTCTAATTTGTAAATCTCTTACAAGAATTTATTATGAATGATGCTATTACGTATATTATTGTTACGACAAAAGGAAAAATTAATAATTATCATACTCATAATTTAATAAATTGAATGCATGAATCCATTTCATTTCTTATGGTTCAAACCTTTTTTTTGTTTCGTTTTAAGAAATTTGTTTATAATAAAAGTAAAATAATTGATTCAAGTGAAAGAGAAACTGCAGTACACAAAGTTTGATTTTTATTATTCACATTTCACACATGCAATTAGAATTAATTATTTGCATTTGCATTTGGTGAAGGAAACTTCCTGAAATCAAATTTTTAGAAATTATATAAAATTTTATTTAATTAATTCCAAGGTTAAGGTCAAGATTTTATTCGCTGTACGTAGTGATAAACAGATTATGATATAATTGTTTGTAGTCTATAACTTTGAACAGATAGTTTAAACTAATTAATCATCCCCTTAATTCCCATTTGGTCGAATAAAAACAAAACGAAACAAAAAAAGAAAAAAAAAAATTCAATTCAATTATGAATTAATCAAATTCAGAGAGTCAATCTTCAACTCCATGCATGCATCAACACGTCTTCAACTAAAAATAAATATATATTTTCATAAATCAAAATCTATTTAATTTGCTAATTGACTTAAATCTATTACCGTTGACATAGTATAAAAGAGAGTTTCTGGTTTACTTACTTTTTGAATTATCTACAAATCGCTGGTCAACTGTTCACTGATAATCAATTAGTCGTTGTGTTCCAGTGTCCCCCATCGGAGAATATTTACTACAAACACGTTTTCATTTCGTGGTCTCAGCCTCGTGGCTTGTTGACTAACTCTTCCGGTATTCTTTCTGTCAACTGTCAACAATAAAAAAAAAAAAAAAAGAAAACATGTGATTAATAGCTTAAATTTGCAGTGATCTTCAGAAAAATCACTCCTCCTTAAATATTTAATACAACCTCCAAGTCGCCAAATCTGAAGTTTTCAAAACGCAGTGAAGCCTGTCTTAATCTTAATTATTAATACACTAAATACATGTTTTTGTGATCCAATGCAAACTTATCTGTATTTTTGTCGTATTAAGGCAATGAATATATATAACAAGGAAACCGAAATTAAACTGTTTTCTTGAAAAAGAAATTTTAGAACAGTTGATATTTTTCGAAACAAATGCAACAATGATTTTTTAATATTATATATTTGCAAAGTCTTCCTTGTCAACCAATCATAAAAAGATTAAAACGAAAAGGAAGACAGAAGACTGAGTAATCGTGTCCCTACATCATCAATTTTTGAAATTAAATGTAATTATTAGTAAAATATCGTTCCCTGTGGAGCCCTAATTTGAATTTAATAGTTGAGGTAATAATAAATAAAAAATGAGTAACGCGTCTCAAGTTAGGGAACATATTATATCTGAACACATATAAATAGGTTAAGAGTGTAGTAGTGTTTTGGAATTGGTTTGACATAGATACATGTTTATCAAAACATGTTTATACTACGATGATGATGATGATGATCATGGAGAAGAGAGAACAGCGATTGAAAAAAGGAACATGGAGTCCTGAAGAAGATCGAAAGTTAGTAGCTTATATTAACAGATATGGCATTTGGAATTGGAATGAAATGCCAAAAGCTGCTGGTGAGAATCCAGTTCTAATACTTGATTAATCATAATCAAAATCAAACTGTAATCAATTTGGTAGAGTTCAATTATGCAGTTAATGTTAATTACATCAGTAGAAGCTTAATAAATAGCTTCCTTTTTTTTTTCTCCTCTTTAATTTTAGGTTTGTCAAGATCAGGGAAGAGTTGCAGGCTTCGCTGGATTAATTACTTAAGACCTGATGTAAAGAGAGGAAACTTCAGTAAGGAAGAAGATGAAACCATACTCACTCTTCATGAAATGCTAGGAAATAAGTAAGCAATGTTTATTTCTAAAAGTTAACTATTTGCCTGATATTCTAAACGGGAACATTGTTGGATAACGTAAGCAATTCATTACCGAACCTTGGCAAATTTTGTGAATAAAGGGATTTAATTTTAGATATTATATGAAGAGCTTCTTGTTCTTTTCTTCACTCCTGCAACTAAGAAAAGTGATAAAGTTCTCATTGATTATTGATGACATTTGTTTTACTGTGTTATTTCAGATGGTCTGCAATTGCAAAGGAAATGCCTGGTAGAACAGATAATGAAATAAAAAATCACTGGCACACTCATTTAAAGAAACGCTTGAGAAACAATGATAGTGTGCAGAAATCTGAAGCAGATCCCAAACACCAAAATTATTCTGAAAATGCATCAAACTCATCATCAACATCATCAGTTTCTGATATAACTTCATCATCAAGCTCCATTAATCTTGAAGAGAATAATAATAGTCTTCTCTCTGAATATTCAATGGAACTAATTCAGGATAATGGGTTGATGAATGTAGATCAGATGTGGCTTCAAGATTCTTCTATCCATGGTTCTGAAGGAACTGAATATTCTCATCTGCGGCCTGATAATGACCTGCAAATCATGGAACTGGAAAATTTTTCCTTATCAGGAGAATTCCTGCAATTATTTGATCCAATGGAAGTCATGGAGGATGATTGGGTAACAAATCCGATGTGGATTGAAAGGTCTGCTTATTCATACAATTCGGACAATATGGAGCCTGAAAATAATTTCTGGGATTATTCTCCTCTGTGGCAATAATATTTGTCTGTCTCAGTTATCATGTTATGTTATATCTTTGATATATAAGTCAGCTAAAATAAATATTTTTTTGGGTGGTTGGATCTAAATGAAATAGAAAATACTTCATGTAGAAAACTCTGAACGTTTCGGCTTCTATTCTATTACAGAAAATACTTTTTGTAGTGCCGAAAGAAAAAGCTTTGTAAACCATTGATGAGTTTCTGGTTCATCATCAGTTATACTCTATGAATGTTATTATAATATGCATCTCAGTGAGTTCTTTCTTACTTATAACTTAACTTTATGCTGAATTGCACTTAAAAATACGGAATTGATTTACATAAACTGGATCCATACACTACAAAGATAATTTTTTTTAACGAAGATACCTGTAAATCAATAAAAATCCAAGGATTTGAGTTTTTTAAGGGTTTTTTTTAAAAAAAAAAAAAAGAAAAAAAAAAAAAGCATACAGCTCTGCTCCACATTTGACTTACTATTGCATACACATTATATTAATTTTTGGGGAAATAGAGAAAATTTAAACAAAGACCTGCGTGGGAGTTAAATACAACTCAGCATTTCTTAAAACAAAAATCATAAAGCAAGAATTGGGTCAGGCCTTAGAAAAGGAAAATTGAAAAAGGACTGACTTGCTAACCGAGTTGGGCAAATGAGGTTGGCCATAATTAAAACGGTTGGGGCAAATTATTATTATTATTATTATTATTTTTTATTTGGTAGGTTCCAGTAGTCTACTCATTCCTCCGGCAAAAAGTTCACATTCCAACTCCCTTCCCATCTCTCATCTCTGTATGTTGAACGAAGCTGATATCCATTTCCTCACTTACTCATGGCCTCATCATTGTCAAACCATTCGTCTGCACAACCAAATGCCTTAACAATTGCAGATATCATCAAATCTATCCCTGATTTGATCCTTCTCCTCTCCAACGCTAAAGATTCCATTCCTTTGCCTTCGTCAAACGCCATCAACTCCGCCCCCGATGCTGCCACCACCGCCAATAAAGCTGATACCAGTGGAAACAATGTTTCCGGTACCAGCCTTACTTCCCAACCCAACCCTCAACATGAAAATAGCGTTAGCACAGTTGTTGCAAACGGCTCTGCTCCTCTGTCCGTGGCTATCACTTCCGACGGCTCTGTTTCCCGAACGACTCCTACCGCCACTAGTGGTAACAGCATTGGTCAGAGCAACCACGTCGATGGGAACATCCAGAGTAATAACAAAAGCAGCCAGAGGAAGGAAGACGATGGAAGCAAAAATGGCGGCTGTTTGATGTTAGGATTCTTCGACAAGAAGCAGAATGATACAACTAGCAAGAAAAACGACGACAATGGTACAATCGACAACGCCAGCAGCAGCAGCACTGGCACTCATTCTCGCCGCGAAGACCATCAAAAACTGCATAACCAATTAGAGAGATTGGAGAAAGATCTAAATTTTATTCAAATTGCCTTTGGAAAACTGAAGGATCTAGAACTCAATGTAAGTGAGCAATTCATAACTCTTCAAAAACAAGGCCAAATCCTGAATCGCGTAGTTAACTACATACAGCAACCCCAAAATGGACCAAGTGCTTTCCCAACAAAGCAATTCCATGCCAATATTAAAGCTATTACCGACATGGTAATGAAGTTGAAGCTTCAGATTCCATCCCCCCATAAGATGAGTTTGGTTACTGAAGCCCATCGAACTATAGAAGCGGTCAGTGGGCTTGATGCCCGTAACTTGATCGATGAAATGCTTGAACTGCCCTCGAACAAAAAGTTTCAAGATTGTTCTGCATTTAAAGATTTTGAAGAAAATTATAATAGTCTTGATACAAGTTATAGACTTTGTTTGTTGTGTTTTGCGGTGTTTCCGGAAGGTGCTGTTGTCAAGAAGAGGCTGTTGATGTATTGGTGGGTTGGGGAGGGTTTTGTAGACACTCAAGACGGTGGGGAAAATGAGCCTCCCAATAGTCAAAATGATCTGAACAAGGCGTTACCCGAGGAAGATGCTTATAAGATTTTGAAGAAATTCTTAGAGAAGGGGTTTGTTGAGCCTGTTATTAGAAAACGGAGATTGATTGGGTTTAGAATGCATGCATGGATTCGTTATGCAGTTATTTCTCGCGCAGAGAAAGCAGGATTCTTTAACTTTGATAGGATGGGGAATCCTACTGCAGACTTCTCATCATGTCAGAGAGCTTGCTTGGTGAAAACTGAAGAGGTATATTCTAGGTCGTTGCTTCTAAAAAATAATCATAATCTGCAGAAAAATCCTCATTCAGAATCAGAGCAAGAGAAACTACAGCCAGAGAAACTGCGAACTTTATTCAATGTCAATGATCCTTATCCTGATTTTGAGTTGCAATGGTTCTTGAGGATGAAAAATGTTAATGTTCTTTCTGTGGGAAGGTGGGACAATTCATCTAAGAAGCATACAGAAGATGAGGAGGGTAAGAGGCACATTGAAGTAGAGGGCATCGAATTCTTGAAGGGATTGAAGAATATGAAATATTTGAAGTATCTTAGCCTTCAAGGGGTCTCTAGAGTTAACGTGCTTCCTGAGACCGTTTGGAACCTTCCCAATTTGAGGATTTTGGATCTTAACGCCTGCCATAATCTGGAGGCACTTCCAGATAAGATAGTGTCGCTCAAGAACCTCACGCACTTGGATATTTCTGAGTGCTACTTGCTGGATTGCATGCCTAAAGGACTCGGGTCACTCACAAATCTTCAAGTTCTCAAGGGATTTGTAATTAGTGATTTGAAAATAAAACATTCTGGTAGTCTTGGTGATTTAGCAGGATTGAGAAAGTTGAGGAAATTGAGCATCTATACAAGTAAGAAGGAGTTCCCTACAGGTCAAGAGCTGGATGCTTTTCGGCATATTACAGGACTTAGAAAGCTAACAATAGAATGGGGAGGGAAATCTCTTGACAAATCAGGAACAAATCCAACTGTTGCAAAAAAATATAAAAGATCAACTGCCTTCAAACAAGACAACGACACTGGGATAAATCTGCAACTTCCAGAAGGTTTGGAGAAACTGGATCTCCAGTGTTATCCAGGGACTAAAGCTCCCAGCTGGCTGAGGCCTGGCAAACTTGAGCACCTTAAGAAACTCTATGTCAGAGGAGGGAACCTCAGTGATATGGGTCAAGCTCAAGGAGGAAATGATAAATGGAACGTTAGAATACTGCATCTGAAATTCTTGAGTGAATTGAAGATGGACTGGAGAGAATTGTCTGATGCATTTCCAAATTTGATTTATTTGGAAAAAGTTAAATGCCCCAAGCTGACTTTCTTCCCCTGTGATGAGAGTGGAGTGTGGCTGAATAGAAAATTGTTGTTCGATAAGAAGTTGTTGGAAGAATTAGGATTCAGTTGGTCTTTCCTTGCTACTAGGTCTGGGTAAGTAATAAACATCTGTCTCCGAAGTATATTCTTGTACTCCATTTTTCATCAAAATGCCTTTCGATTTGTTTAGTTATGAGGTGCTTTATTGCTTTATACAATTTTTTTTCTACCTTATTTAGATATAGCATTTGCTAGATGGATTTTATTTTCTTGCTTCAGATTTTGACAAATCTCTCCAGTCTCGAAGATGATTTTGTTTGAAAAATACAGAACCGAAAATAATGATAATCGCCATATTGATTAGTGATGCTATGTACATATTTTTTATATATTTCTGGAGGCTGTGACATGAATCCTCTATCAAACTGTGATGGAACTGTGTTATGATAGGATAATGCTTTGTGTATATATCATTACGTGATAAAATGCAGTCTTCATTAATATAATTGAACTACTCTTATATCAGGGGACAAGGCCTTTTTATTTGATACCAAGTAATGGAAATGACAGTGCAAAGCCAAAGATTGAAGCAGGGAAAAAGAAATATCATTGACCAATTAAAATGCTATCACTAGACTGTTGTGTTTGAATACTCCGAGTAGTCACAGATCCTTCTCTAATCTTTTCGCTCATAATCTGCCCCATTATTTTTGCAGCTAAAGGAATGCCACCACACTTGTTCACTACTTCCCTTTTCAGTTCTTCTTCATGTGGCGGGTGAAACGGTTTCACTTCCTGCTCAACTTCATCTCTGAATATATCCCAGCAAAGATCTTTGTTCGCAAGAGGCAGAAGCCGATGTATATTCTCCTCTCCAACAATAATCTTCATAACTTCCTCACTTCTGCTGGTAACTATTATAGTTCCTCCATAACCCTTTGGCAATCCATAAGCAAGGCGTTCTCCCCATTTAACATTGAGAGGCAATGAAGCATTCAAGTTGCTGAACCAGTCGTCGGTGTCCTGCACATCATCCAACACTATCAGGTACCTCTTGCGCATCAACTCCACATGCAGTGCACAAATTAGCCCAGCTAAGCCATGTTCATCTGAAATTGATTTCACCATCTCCTCTTCAACCCCAAGTGAATCCAACATTTTTAAAACAACTGATCTCTTTGGATCATTGCTATTATTTTCTTTTGCCTTTTTTGACATGTGCACCCAAATCCTGGGGACGAAGTGATTCTTCACTTCTGGCCTCGTCAAAAGTAGTTGGCAAAGTGTGGTCTTTCCTGCACCTCCCAATCCCAAAATTCCAACTATCTTGAAAAAATTATTACCCGTTGGATTAACCAGCGATTTCAGTAAATACATTATTTCCTCATCAAATCCATAAACTTTAGGTGGAAGTTGACTAGCTAAAGATGATGAGCCAGATTGGGGATCGTTATTGTCGGTCGGGGTAGCGTTTCCATTTTGACCGTTGATTGACGGTTTTATATTTTCGATCTCGGTTTTGATTTTTGACAAATTCTGCTTAATTCTATTGAGAGAAGGAGAAAATAAAGTGTGCTTGCCTGAAAGCGCCTGACTTTCACTGAAAAGGTCGTTTAGGGTGTAGAGTTTTTCCCTAATTGTTGGGATATCGGAAGATGAGCAAGACGAAATCTTTTCTCTAAGCAACTCCTTGATATCTTTAAATTCTTTTGCTAAAGGAACTTTTGAAGATTCAATGCCTTTGCTGAGTTTATCCAGTAGATAATTTTCAATCTCCTGGGCCATAAGAGTTAAGCTAAGCTCGCCGGAAAAGGATTAGTAGAAGATTGGTTGACAGCGGTCTGATTTACAGAGACGCAGTCTTTTGAAATTGGTGTTGTTGACTTAAGCTAGGTCTTCCATCTTGGCGTCTATTATTAGTATTATTAATTAATTAATTAGTAATTAATAATTAATATTAGTGGGTCCCACCACCACCAGCCTCCTTAAACGTTAAACCTCTAATTGCAATAAGTTTTTTTTAATATAAAAAAAATCAGCTAAAGTACAAGCCATCTGGATTGTTTTATTATTGTTTGCTTCAGATTTTACAATTTTTTTAATCAGAGGATCTTTCAAATTTAAAGTTGGATCTTGCTATTGTCGTTTCATCCGCGAAGACTTGTCGTTTGTTAAATATACAGTCAGTTGTCCGCATCCCTTCCATTCCATCTGCTGCATAGGCTTATGGACTCTTGAACAGTAATTTATCACGTCGGGTTAAATAAAATAATTACCATGAGTTACGATTTTTAGCCAATTAGTATGTTTCCTGTATTAAACAGTAAACATAGCCTAAGAGTCCGTTTGGAATAAATAAATTTAAATAAATTTTATAAAATTTTATGGAATTTATTTAGAAATTCATGTTTTCTGTTTGGAGATTTCAATTTTAGAAATTCAATTTCACGAAATTAAATATAATTATATTAAACTTTACAAAAATTGGTGAAATTTCTAAATGAATTTTATAAAACTAAACACTCTAATTTTTTTTTTACAAAACTATTCTCTTTTCTACAAATTCAATTTTTTACTTATTGAATTTATTTATTTTATCTCATAATAATAAACTATTAAATTTTATTTGATAAAACTATCCCTCTATAAATTGAAGTATTTCATTTCTTTTTTTTTATTTTTTTATTTTATAGTTATTAGTGCGAAACTATAGTTTTTGTCCTATGCACTAATGTTTCCAAATATAATTAACAATAATAATAATTTTTTTAAATATTTTTATAGTTTTTAAATTAATTAGTTAAATGAAGAAGATATTTTATATTTTTTTTTCTTAAACAGAGACATTTTATATAAATTAAAGATAACTATTATGATGAATGTTATGATTATTTTATATATTATATTTATATTTATATAATTAATTAATTAATTAGATAGAGTGGAATGTGAGTGTATTATTTATATGAAATTTATTATTTATTATATTAAATTTATATAAATTTATTTATGATATTATATATAATAAATATAAATTGGTGTTAATAATTTATTTTGATTAGATCATTATGCCAAGGGTATTTTAGAAAATAAAAATAAATAAATTTTTATTTAAGAATTTATTCTAAACATAATTTTATAGAATTTAATTGAATTCCTTACTTTAAATTATAATCCATAAATTTATTTGTAAATAAATTTTATAATTATTGTTGATTTATTTTAAATGGGTTGTAAATGTAGTATCATTCTGATGACATATGAATAGGTCATGCTGATGTCAATAAAATAATATTGAACTAAAATTACGGGTTTTTCACGCTGGATACCACCTAGAAATTACCTGTTTCTAAGCAATGCCTGTACCACAATTTACTGCAAAATCAGCAGTTATCACTACTTGTTTTGTAACACAAGAATTTCTGAAAGCTGCAGCCTTTAGCGGTTAATGGCATAGATTTGCTAAAATCTTGGCAGAGGACTTTCACTTTCAACCGAAAGGACCCCTTTTTTTTATTTATATAAGGTTAAACATTTGAAGGCATGACCTTTGTTTCCAAGATTACGATTGTAGTAAAACCCATAGGTGGCATAGACGGAGGTTAAGAAGAACAACTTCAGAGCAGGACCATTGATAACAAGTTGAGCTTTCTATTTATAAGATTCAGAGCCCGATGGAAGCAATCTGAAGATTCTATTATTTAATTCTAAATCCACATTTAAGAATAGGGGCATAAGCAATTGCTTTCAAGCGCATGAATAGACCTATTTCTTCGACAAAGATACTTTCAATCTTTAAGAAAGCTACGTGTCTTGCACGTCGTTTCTCCTCTCTTATCTACACACGTCGTATTGACAATATCAACAACAACTACTGTAATTTATTTCCCGCCAGATTTCTTTACCATTTCCTTTGTTTCACTTTGCTCAGTGTTTCCCAAGAAAATTTATATAAAAAAAAAAAATTAATGAAAGCAATATAATTCCCTTCCTGCCGCCAGGCAACAGACAACTCCAAATTCCCAACCCAAAAACATTAGCACAAACAAACATTCAAAGCTCCGTTTTTTCTGTTCTTATTTTTTTGGTGGGAGTAGACAGTCTCTTTGTGGTTATTTAGAGAATTGGACCAACGGCAGAGTTATCTGGTTCTGGTGTTTTGAATATGCGAAATTAATTAAGAGCTGGAACATATGGATATCGTCACTTGCAGTTGCTGTAATAGCCAATCCTTTTTCGCCTCTTCATATCTCTCTTCTCTGGCAATGCAGAGGCAGAGATGCTAGTGGTCTCAATTGCTGATGATGATTTTGTGCAATGCCTGTCCAGCACACTCAATGGAGTTCTTGTACTCGAAACTGTGTCCAATATTGACTCGCTCCATTCCATTTCTACCATTTCTTGCACTGCATTAAAGCATTTTTCCAGCTGCTCCTAAAATCATTTTTGCTAATGTTAACTACTGTCATTATCAAAATAACTATTTGCTAGCTTAAAGAGTTCAAATTATATGATTATCTGTTGCTTACTCTATTTACATATTGGCAAGAGGAAATCGAACATTTGTATGAAGGAAATTGCAATGGAAATAGTTCATGGGAAGCTACGAGAAGGGCTGATGCTGCAATAATTGATGGTTTGAACTTTAGTAACTTCATTTCTGCATCAACAAAGAAAGAATTGAACTATATTTACAAGGAAAAAGGAAAAGAAAAATATAAAGTTTGAATTGTATATTGAACTAATTACCATTATGAGCTTGGAAAATAATCTCAGTAGCTCGACCTTTGAGAGCTTGTGTTAATGGTGGATCTTTGAGATGAAATAAAGAAATGAAGAAATGAACGAAAGAGAAAGGTGTAATAGATCTCATTCGCCAATTCAGAGCATCAAGAATGAGAAGCTCCATTCGACTAATTGTTTGCATGTCGAAAATAAAACTATCTTCTCCCTGTTTCATTGTTTGAATCGGTCAGTTAAATATCTTAGACTAGATTGAAGAATAAAGTAGTATGACTTACCTGTAAATTAGAGAGTGAGAAATGTGTGTCCCTCATCTTTGCCGCCAGAGAAAGGCAAGATGTTACAATAAGTCTTAGAATCCATGGGTTTCCTTGCTAAAAAAAAGAAAAAAAAAACTATAAATTAATAATAAAGAATTCTAAAACAAAATTAAACGTCATAATTATGTTTTTCAGATTTATACCTGAATTTCTTGCGTAGAAATGAATCGATCCACGTAATTAACAGCAAGGTAAGCAAGAAAAGGCTCAAGGTTGCAAGAATACTGTGCCTACAGCCAAACAAGAATAAGATTGCAACAAACCACAAGCAATAAACAAGAAAATGATAAAACGAAGCATTCTTTTTTTTGTCTAAAAGAGAGAAATTTAATGGTTTTTACCTGTAAAACGAGAGAAACAGCTTCTTCACGAAAGGAGGAATATAAGTTGCAGGTTTTGAAGCATTCCAACAATTTTGTTGAAGGCATATGATCAGATTCAGAGGCAAAGAGGTCCGAGATAGTATCAGAATGGTCTTCTTTCAGGCTTGTCAATGGATTTTCAAGATCGAAGTTATCCATTCTCTTCTTCTTCTTCTTCAGTTATTTTCCTTTTTTCTTTGTTCTGTTTGTCTGCTTTGGGCTTTGAGAGTGTATTGAACTGTTAATGTAATAGAAAGAAGGATAGAATAGAAGAGCAGAGTGAGAGAAAAGTGAAGCAAAGAAGGTGCGAAATAATAATGGAAAGAGAAGCTTCGCTTTCTGTGCTGGAAAAAGAAAAAAGAGAGAGAGAGAGAGGTAAGGGACTGTGTTGTTAGTCTTCAACTTCACTTCTCCGTCTTCACTGTTTCTTTCTTATATATGCGTTGGTCCCTCTTTCTCTTTCTCTGATATTGAAAAAGATAACAGTAGGTTTGAGGTTGTATTTTTTTTTTTTTTTCTTTTTTTAGTTTTACTATAAAATATATTTTACCCACATTTATCTTTTTTTCATACAAAAGCCTGTAAAGGCTAAAGGAAATTCAGTAATAATTAATTTCTATTTGGGATTTAAAATAAAAGGAATAATCTTTTTCTTTTTCTTTTTCGTGTTTCCATGTTCTGATCAGTAATATTTGCCGGTTTCAAATCCTTTAATCTTACGTATTTGAGTCTAAAATGGCATTTAGTTAAACTCCTCGTCAATTTTACAGAAATACAACTCACTTCCGCTCGTCCAATCATTCTTTTTTTTATTAAATTAATTAATGTAATAGGTAGTAACAATTCAACACCAATTTCCTGTTTTCTCAAATTAAAAAATTTTAGTCAATTTACTCCTGGTCAAAACAAAATCAATTTCAGTAGTAGGATTGATTTGAATTGAAGAACAAAGAAAGATAATCTGTGAATCAAGAATCAAAGGTTGTAGGGTCGTAGGCAAGACAGTACAGCAGAGGAGGGTAGAGACTGTTGTGGTAAATATTGTTCCTACGATCGAGGATAAGAGATGAAGCATTTAAAAGAGAATGTCACTAAATCCAACGTTAAATACTCATTTACGTCGGAGCTGATTACGAGCTTTTGTACCAGCTTTTCCTATGAAACGACCGAGAGAAAGAGAGACAGAAAAATAACCAAGATTCAGTTAAAACATATATCTTTTCCTTCTCTCCAACATTACAATCCCCGTCTAACGATAAGGAATGAACGGAGACCTATCGATGTTGTGAAAATTGAAGTTATAGGGTCCATTTGGTTTGTGATGCCCAGTTGCCCATAAAACGTACTCTGCATGTCACTCACGTGTATTCCATAAATGCCAAATTTGCTTCTTTTTTTTTTCGTAAAAATTTATAAGATATGACTAAGCTGTCTTCTAAATTCCCTTCCCACACATATTTGTTTAATGGAAACACATTTCAATTTATTTCTTCGAAAACAGGAGACAACATTCATAAATGTCACTCGGCTTATTTTCCTTCTGGACAACTTAAAACAAGTAATTGCCCCATGCGTCCCTAATATATATATATATCTTCGACATAAAGACAAATAGAATATACTGCAATTGCAGAACACACCACATAGGCCACTCCAAATTATGAATGTTAGAGACCAATTTTTTTTTTTTATTTTATTTTAGGCCCCCTAGTTTTGTCACATTGGTATGATTTTAGTATAAAAAATATGTTATGTTTTTATCTCGACCGTGTATTCTATGCCTTCTTTCAAATATATATAAATTTTTAGTATATATTTGAAAATTTTAACTTATATAAAAAACATAAAGAGTGACATTTTAGTTAGAAACGTTTCTTCATTTGATGAGTGTAAAAACAAGTCTGTCGTCCTATTAAACAGTGACAAGTCCTGGTTCTGCATTGATTATTCTGTCTTTTTTTCTGAAAAAAAAAAAAGAATAGATGGGAATTTATATATATAGTAATTAAAGTAATTAACTATATATATAAATCTATATATATAGTAAGATTCAATTTTATTCGAAAAGAATAAAAAGGAAGTGTTAACATGAGACTCCCACTTGTGAAAAAATGTCTAGGGGGAAAAAAACCAAAACATCACATCACATCCCATCCAATAGTCTGGATTTAGACATGCCAAATCCAATGGGGACAGGAAACAAAAAGGCCAAAGAGTACTGGATTCGCTTTAAAAGTAAGAAAGGCCAGCAATTATTGATGTGGGAACACTTAATCTCACATGCTCATTTCTCTAATTATCAACACAAAACACAAATTGACATTTTACTTAAATTTGGGATAGATAATTTCTTCTCTAACAATAAAATTCCAATATCGGCGGTTTAGCAAGTAAAATGGGCAGGCAATGGATAATTGAATGACAGGTAGGTAGTGCAATTGCCAGAAAATGAATGATGACGGCAATTGCATCTCTCTTTCTCTTTCTCCTTCACCTGACACTGTTTTTTCTGTACTCTTTTATCACTGTAGAATTGCACTGATCAATCATCATTGCAATTCCATGGTCAAACTGTTTCGACATTTGACTTTTTCTCTCGTCTTAAGGTTATTTTATAGCGTACTTAATATTGTACATACAGATTAAACCAGATGAATAAATAAATACATACACATACGCAATCATTGGGTTTCTAATTTGTCAAGAACCCAAAACCCAGAAAAAAAAAAAAGGGAAAAATATGAAGAACAATCATCACCCTTTGGCTTAAATTTCAGTCCAAGACTCATATTAGTGGTGTATATTAAATCATTTTACCATCATTAATTCCACTTTCGAGTCAAAAGTATCATACTATTGAATGATTGAATCATACAGAAATCATCATTAAATTTCCAAGTGCTAAAGGTAATTGTGTAGCTTAATTAGTGATATGCCGCCTGCTTGGCATAAATTTAAGTTGGGGTTTTATTTTTTTTCTTTTCTTACTAGATTTCAATTAAGGTTTAGATTTCTCCATGTTTGTAAGGTTAGAGATTTAAAACCTTCAATCACACATATAGAGAGAGAGAGAGAGAGAGAGGAAAGACAAGAAGAGAAGTCAAAATAGCTTTTTAAAGAAAACCTTGAGCTGTCTTAATTTAGGGCTAGAGAATGTGGCTTTTGGTGTTTGATTTTGTTGTTTTTCTTTTACTTTGGTAGCGAGTGTCTTCTTGCAGGTGCCCCAATGGATTCTCTGCTGCTCATTGATATAAGAGAAAGCCTTAAATGATACATACACATATAGGATATAGAAATTCCATTGGGAGACCAATTAACTTTTGCTTTTCCTTTCTGTCGACTCTCTTTCCATTCCCATTCATATATATATATATATATATATATATATATAAATAAAAGAGAGAACAGAAAAAAAGTGGTATGGGTGTTTTACAGGAATGTTTGTTTGTTGTTTTTAAGAGGAATTCATGTGAGAGTATTGAGTGCAATCCATGCACGCTTTCACCCCATGCAGATAGCACCATCATTAACCACCTTGTCACTCTGGCTCTTCCTTTCCTTACTTTTTATTTTCGATAATATCATACTTATTCCACACAACAATATTTGACTTATTAAAGAAGTGAAAATAATTATGATAATAAAGATTTCAAATTAAGATTTATCGCTTTTCACATAAGTAAGAAAATCAATCAAATCACGCTGATTTATAAATAAATATTGGCTTCATAATATTTTAATCTTTAAATTAAATATTTAAGGAATCTTGAGATAATGAATGTCTATTTTGAAAATGGAACCAGATCGACTGGTTAACTTGGAATGTTATTGTTACTGTATTACTAAGAAAGGAAAAGACAAGTTTTGTGTAAATTAATGGCGATTTGGCTTAAAATAGAAGATAGGTTTTCAGGGAATTGCTCTATGTATCACTCATTGCCGATGGCATTACTGAATAAAGATTTTTCCTGAAACTCCATCATTGAATCGAAACGACAAAGTGAAATGGCAAAGAAAAGAAAAATCAAATTATCAATTGCATTAATCAAACCTCAGTATTATACATAATAACGTTCAACAAATTTCCAAGTAAAAATCTTTCATGATTTAAGAAATCATAATAATTACTCCACATCGAGTTAGATGTAATTAGAATTCAGATTATATAATTTATATTTTGAATCCAAAATGCAAAATGCCAAGACGAAAGAGATTTCAACTAGCTGGGTAACACTTTGCAGTCTATGAATTAGAGCCCAAAAGGCCAGGGCCCTTTTAGTCTGGTCACGGGGGACTAAGGAGGTTTATATGGGCCACAAGGCCGGCCCAACTCGTCAATTGTTTCACAAGCTAGACTGAACAGAACAGAGCAACCGAGGTTGGGTTTAGTCCAATTACTAACGATGAGGTGTTCAAAGCGTTTTTCAAAAACCAGAAAGCTTCGACCAATGAAGCTCTCAGACCTGATGCTGGCAGTGTTTATACACTTTTTATTCTTCTAGGCCATTTAAATAAAATGGAGGAGCTTTTCGAATACATATTTTGTGTTCTCTATACACACTTCCTTCAAGAATCAAAGTCTTTATCACACAAAATCAACAAAAACAAAAACATAATTACAATCCCATTTTAGCATATAATCAAACTCAAACCTTTAAACAGGCACAGATAATAAACAAAATATTATATGTTGGCACTTCACACTTATCATCAAGACGATTGGGATACTCGACCGGATTTTGTGTCGGAACTAGTCCTTGCCAAATCTTCCCCACCCGGCATCACCATACCTGGATAGCCCGGAACGATATTCGGAGTTGCATTTCTAACCCCATGCCCATAGTAAACCTGTGGATTTACCCCATCAGAAACTGCCCTTCCTGGATCATATGGATCCAGTGCGCTCATGGGCCTTACAGCCGTCCCACCATATACCTGACCCATACCTGGAACTTGTTGGTGGTGGTACCCGACTGGTATTTGACCCGTTGACACTGCGTACTGCTGAACATACGGAGACCTTATTTGAACGGGTTGAACTGGAACATTACTAGGTACATAATAAACTGGTATTTGTTGTAATTGATGACCCGAGTAATGAGAATCCGAAATATAATGCATGACGGGGTTACCCGGATATCCAGTTGGCTGCTGCGTTACAACCGATTCAATTGCCTCGGTTGAACCGTAACCGTCAACCGTATTCTGCTTGGGTTGTACAATCGGATCCGGGTTATCCATTTTAGTCCTTACAGGTGGAAGATCAGGAAATACAGGCACAGTAGGAACTGCTGACGAAGCGGAGCAATACGGCGAAGAAACAACAGGAGCAGGAGAACCCGGATCTGAAGCCGACACATTATCTTGCAAAATCAGTCGACTCTTGCCTTTAGGCTCACGAGGCTGTGGTTCATCCGAATTATCCAACCCGAATAAATAATCGGGCACTTCAGACACAATTGAGGAAGCCTCAGATCGACCACGCTCGAGCCTGGACCCAGAATTAAGAGCATCAAAGAACCAGTGCTCCCGATTTGTGGAACCATCAAGAAGTGAGCTGATGCTGCTTGCTCTCGAATCCTCCCCTTTAGAGAAGAGAAATAGCCGTAGCCGCGCAGAGCGAGGATTGGCATTCATTGAAACGCGGTCGTATTCTTCCATCATGTTGTCTACATCTTCATCAGTAGTAACAGATATCAAAGCATCAAGATCTTCATTGGGTAGCTGATACTTCACACTCACGTTAGCAATACCTAACACCAAATTAATTTCACAATTTCTTCAAAAAGGAAAGGGATAAGAATTTTCAGAATCTAATAAGAATTACAAGTTTATATATACCAGCGAGTTTGGACAGTTTAGTCAAAAGAGCAGAGTAACTGGTGGAGCGGTGGACGGCAACGATTCGAGTCTCCCCACCAACATAACGAAGCTGATTGTCGTGAGGACGTGGAAGAATCTTACCACCGAAACTGCACATGAATCGAACGCGCGTATCGTGGGAACCGTAGTGATCAGAGCGAGGAGAGGATGCAACTGAATCAGTAGCGGCTGACTCCAGTTCCGATGCGTGAAGCGATGCCATGGCGTTTAATTGCCTATGTGTTTGATGAAATTAAAATTATAGTATACCTATTAGAAACTGCAGAGAAATCAATAATTAATGGAGAGACATGGTCATGGGAAAAGGAGATGGTGTTGGATTCTCCGCTAGAAGAAGAAATCTTGTTTGTTGTTTTGCGTTGTTGTATGTATGCAGTTCGCAAACTAAAAGCAAAACGAAACGAATATTTTTATTTTTTGAAAAAATTCCACTGTAAAACTTTTAACGGTACACAAAACAGGAGAAGAATGTCTGCTGGCTCGAGTGGAGTAATTATAAGGCTTTCTTTCTTTGGATTGATGGATTTGTTCCTTCACTGAATCAGCCACCCACTGCTGCTGACCTGGCAACACAGTTTTTATCATTTTTTTTATTAAAAAAAATTTCCAGGATTTTTAACGTTTGGAATATTTAATAAAATTAACTAATAAAAAATAAGCAATTCATTTTAAAGAAAAAAATGACTTTTTCCTTTTTAATAAGCAAAAATATTTTTTGAACATTCATAAATTTATAATACCTATTTAGTAATTTACTAAGTATTATCAACAATGTCATTATTTATCATTGTAAATAATTATCAATTCAATCGTCACATCAATTCTTATAATCGGTCAGGCCATCATCACTAATTATCGATAAATATCATAATTTATCATTTTCTATAATTTTATATCACTCTAAATATTTTTATATGTTGTAAACTAAAAGATCAATTAATTTTTAATATTCCAACTGAAAAACAAAAAAAAAATTGAATGGTTTTAAAAAAACAACTCATGAAAATATTTTTCTTAAAAGATATTATTCTTAGAAAAAAAACAGAGCATTTGAGAAATGTTTGGGAGGGAGATTAGGTTTAAGTTGTAATACATTAGAGTGGAGTCTATCAATGAAAGGATGGTGTCTTTTCCACACAAGATTATGCACGAAATAATATAATATTTGGGCTGGTTTCGTGACCAGGGAAAAAGTTTATTGGTTGGAATTGTGATTAGCGGTGGTGGGGGTTTGGGCGGTGAGATATATATTACACTACGTATAGATTGCTCAATCAGGTTTCTGTCAAACATAATAATGTAATGCTTTTCCTTTTCCTTTTTTTTTTTTTTTTTCTTTTCTTTTTGTCAAGATTCAGATCAAAAGTTGGCATCTGCAATTATTATTAAGAAACTGACATTTTTATTGATGCAAATTATTTGGTTTTGATGGTATCAGCGACGTTTGATTAATTATTTGCAGGCACCAATGTGATACTGTACTTTCCACAATTGGGTTTTTAATAGATTGAAGAATCACCTAAATCTCCATTAGAATAATAGAATGCCTAGCTTCATGTCGACTGATGTAATCAAAATTTGCTCTAAACTATGGGTAGCTCACAGTTTAATCAATTAATATATAGTAGTCCGACATCGTTTCAGACCCTGGAAAGTTCAGAGAAAATTTGTGCAGGAGAAAAAGAAATCCTCCCCCCAAAAAAAAGAATTGGTGGCAAGCATTTATAGTTTATTTAGAGTCTCTAAGCACTAGCCAATTGAAGGAAAGGTTTCATCTTGAGTTTGTTGAGAATTATTTATGACATGGACCATCATGAAGCTCACCTAATTCATTATAATCACCATGATCTTGAAAATATGGTGGAAATTAAAGTAAAAACTGAATCTCTTTGATTCTTGAATCACACAACTACGATAATGCTGTTTATCAAATGTTATTGATGATAAAAATGGAGTGAAGAAATTCATTCTAAGTTGAAAGAAATCAATTCTTTAAATATATTTATTATTTTCTTGATAAAAATGAAGTTTCATGCACAGATATAGCAGAATGAGCTAATTCCATTTTTGGGGCATTGGTATGCAAATCAAGAAACATATATTTGAATACAAACAGGTAATTTCGGTGAGGAAATGTTTTAAATCCAGCAGAGATTCTGATGTTGAAGGGTTATTATTTTTGTGGGTTAGGTTTACAGGTAGCTTGGAAAGGAAGAAGAAGAGAGGAAGGCCGGCTGATGTGGGTCCACGTGGGCATGTTTGATAACGTGGTAGCCAGTCACCAATATTTGTCTAAAGGATAATGCTAATGCCACTCAGTTGTTTCCACTATCTAACTTACCGTCCAATCATAACACACAACAGTATTGCGGTGTGTCTTCTTACTCTTTTTGCGGGATCCACTCTTTCCTCACTTATTAGATTGCATTAATTTATTCATTTGCCACGTCAGAAAAATTAAAATTTAAAAATGAAAATCTTCTTTTAATTTGAGTTCGATTTATCAAAAAGAAAAAATGACAGACATTTGTTTATTACACTCTCTATTCTGAGTTTTTTTTCCTCCTCAATTTCCACGTGGAAAATATATTGACTTGAGCTGGTGAATTACTCATGGATTAATACCTAATGGTTCTTATTTTTAAATAAAAGAGAAAATGAAAATGAGTAAATTATTATTTTTATCTAAAATATATTATGTTCTTTCATGCCAAATTTGTGAATAAATAATTCAATTGAAATAGCCAAATGAATTGGTATAATGGACTCGTCAGCCAAGTGGCTCAAGTATTAGTAATTGAGCATTCCCTTCCCTTTCAGAACAAATATATATAAAACAAAATCATTTGGAGTATTGTAATGTAATGATGGGATCATTTTCCTTGTTAATTAATTAAAGATTAGAGAGTCATTAATGGAAAATTAGATTGATGTTGAAACAAATGGTAGTAGATTACTAGTGGCATTAGTTTGTTATGGAAAGTTGATGAATAAAGGGACGTTTATGGTTGAGCCAATAGTGGTCAATGGTCGGTGATCTAAAAGTCTACGACAGACAAAGGACTTCAAAGCATAAAAGTCAAAAGCATAAGAGAAGTAGACAGTAGAAAAGGGGCCCAAAAAAAAATAAAAATAAAAAAAAGGTTCAATTAATTACATGGAATTTGGAAAAGCCTGATAATTTTTTGTGAGGAGGAGGGAAGCCTCATGCCATAAGGTAAAGATTTCTATGTTGTTGCTTTCTGACTCACCTTTCATGTCTTTATTCTCACTGGTCAGTCATCGGTGACGGTGTATTATAAATGGGCCGTTGAATGGGCTCTTCGCCTTAGATCTAAATACTATAAAGGAGAGGCCCAGTCTTGCCCGCTATAGACCCATAGATGGCATGATCCAATAAATGCTATTGAAGAAACAACTCATTCATATACGCCAACGAAAATATCAAATGCATTTATAGTATAAAAAATTAAGAGTCAGATACTATTTGTAAGCTGATTTGATCAGCAATTAGCATTAAAGTAAGCAAGAGACTCAATTGTTGGAATCTCAAGATTTCTGTATACTTGGCAAAAAAAAAGGTAAATACATTCGAAATCAACATCATAAAAAAGTGCATGAAACGAATATCTTGATAAGAGGGCGACTCTCTCGCCAATCATATAGATTGATTTCATTATTTCTTTAATTCTTTGAAATTGACATCCTATTAGTTTGTGGAAGCTGTCCTTTTCTTCTTACATGGTAAATACACTTTTGGTTATCAGTTGAATTTTGCAGTCCACACACGTTCATATTTTCCTTTCACACTGTACTTTTGCATTCCACTCATATTTTTCTTTTTTTTTCAGTGCTAATCCTAATAAGATGTCTGTCCTTTCTCATGCATTCCATTTTCATAAATTTTATACATCCACTTCTATAAGCAATTTTTTTTCCTTAAATCCCAGTCCCAATGAGTAATAACATTGGCTGATAATACTTATGCACTAGTAATGCCTACTGGTAATGGAAGTGGGGCTCCTCCATCGAAGCTTGAGGTTTGCGTCATACTTTGCTTCTTTGATTAACTTTGGATTCGAGACCTTTCTTTTCTAATTAATTAAGTGAAAATAACGTTCTCGTGAGTCCTGCAATATATATGCAGGGAAAATATAAAGCAATGTTTATTTGTTGGATTCTGGGACTTGGATCCCTTGTTTCCTGGAACAGTATGCTAACCATTGGAGATTACTACTGCAAATTGTTCCCTGAGGTGAGGTGCTAATATTTCATGTCTACAAATAAATCAATCAAATATTAAATTTCTTGCTTAGTCGCTATATTTACAAAGGGCTAAGCGAAGTTATAAATGAAGGGTAAGTACCATCCTTCAAGGGTACTTGCCCTTGTTTATCAACCATTTGCACTAGGGACAATAGCAATACTAACATACAATAAGTCAAAGATCAACACCAGAAAGAGAAACATGGCTGGGTATATCCTCTTCACTGCAAGTACTTGTATACTGTTAATCCTGCAAATTTATTTCTTCTACTTTGAATAGCCACTCACTGTTTCAAGTAATTTAGTGTCATTTCACTGCTAAAATTATGATAGTTGGACTTGGCTACATCAGGGAAAGGAGGAATTGAACCTTTCCTTGGTATATCTGCTCTAGTTGCCCTTTTTGGAATTTCTGTTGCCCATGTTCAAGGTGGAATGATTGGAGACTTGTCTCTCATGTCCCCTGAATTCATCCAAGTTGGCTTTCTTGTAATTATTTATTGTTCATTACCATTATCTTGGATTTCCAATAGAACTTGGAATCCTGATATGTCTTGGTTTTAAACTCTCTCAGTCCTTTCTTGCTGGGTTGGCTGCATCAGGAGCATTAACTTCTGCTTTGAGGCTAATAACAAAAGCAGCACCACAAGCTGGGCAAAACATGGTAAGTGTAAATTTAAGATATTGGACAAGTGAACTCTTACACAGGTTAACAATAATCCAGTAAAGGATGGCATTTCAGGTACCCTCTAGTTCTAATTGCAATGTACAACATTTGGGATCTCATAGCAAGGTATATTCCTCTAGTAGAATCCTTAAAATTGGAGTCTAGAAAGGGCATAATGGTTGCAATGATCAAGGATGGATAATAATGCTCATATCTTTTTTGGGACTGACAAACGGTTATCTAACAGTTTGTGTCCTTACAGTGGCACCCAAAGGTTATAAGGTAAGTTCACATTTATGTTATAATGTAATATGTAATAAATCAAAGGAAATCTTCTGATGGAGAACACAACGCCAGTTCATAAATTTGGGATATGGGCACCAATGGGATCAATTTCCCCTGCATACCAAGTGTATTAGAATAAAAGATTGTAAAGATATTTTGATCCTAAGGAGTATTGTCCTTGTCCACCTCATTGCCAACTCAATCCATATCACCATTTATTATATTGCACATTCCAACGTTCACATATTATTTTTCTTTTTTTTTTTTTTTTGGTTTTTTTAAAAGTAAAAAAAGAGAGCACACCAAATTAAATAAATCCACACACCAAATTAAATAAATCCATCTAATTAAATATTTAATGATTTTCCTCCTAATTACAAGTGTGCTGTTTATGTCCCGAATATGAAGCTCCTTCGAATAGTTGTGAGGCCGCATTTTGCTATTTTATGGGAAAAGAAAAAGAAAAAACTTCGTGGACCAGTCTTTTTCATACAGAAGGAAACAAACTCTTACTCTTTCTCTTTCATGTCTCATGGGATTCTATTTAACCCTCAACTCTCAACTGTTCATACTATTTCTCTTTCTCTGTAGACTTTTCCTAGTTAAAGAAATTGTAATTGAAGACGAAAACCATCTGCTACGGATTCACTAGTTGACCATTCGCTGGCCAAACAAGTCCCTAAAAGATTCTAAAATCAGCAAAGATTCTTTGCTGTATTTACCTAATTTACATTGTATTTATCAAATTTTCCTTTTCAATCACCCATCAACCATTATTGTCAATTTACATTTTCACGGCAATTAAATACTAAAGGCAAAGACATCCGTTTATCTTCTTCCTCAGCTTTTGAATTCTGCAGTTCACATTCGTTCACATTTTCCTTTTGGACAGTATTTCACTGTCCTTACCCATACCGCTCCTTAGAATAAGTCATAAAAGAAAGTTGAAGTCTTTTTCATCCTTTTCAGTGCTAATCTTGATAAGGTTTCTTTCTTTCTAATGAATGTCTCATCCCTTTCACATTCTTGTGTAGTTTGTTGCTTCATAATCTTTATACAATCGCCTTTTTCTCCTAATTTTTCTTATTTGTGTATTTTTGCTTGCTTGCAGCGTAATAAGGTTGGGTGATAATATTTTGTACTAATCATGAGTGTTGTTAATGGAAGCGCGGCTCCTCCATCGAGGCTCGAGGTTTGTCGTCATACTTTGTTTCGCTGTTTAATTCAGGATTGGAGTTTTTTTTTTTTAAGTGATCGAGTGAAAGTAATCCTCTGTTAATTTCTGCAATATGTATGTGTACAGGGAAAATATAAAGCAATGTTTATTTGTTGGATGCTGGGTCTTGGGTCGCTTGTTTCATGGAACAGTATGCTAACTATAGGAGATTATTACTACAAGATATTCCCGGTAAGGAGCTAATATTTCTTTTCTACAAATCAGCCAATCAAATATTAAAATTCTTGATCACTAACTCTATGCACAAAAGGCTATGCCAATTTACAGATTGCAGAACTTTATCTATTTGTTCATCTTTTTTCTTTTGTGATAATTGATACGCCATATTTTCCTGTTTGAAGAGTTACCATCCTTCAAGGGCACTTACTCTTGTTTATCAACCATTTGCACTTGGGACAATGGCATTACTAGCATATAATGAGTCAAAGATCAACACCAGGAAGAGAAACATAGCTGGTTATATACTCTTTACGACAAGTACTTTGATGTTGTTGGTTGTAAGTATTCTGTTACTCCTGTAAATTCATTTCATCCACTTGGAATAGCCATTCACTGCTTTGAGATTTTGGATGTCTTTTTTCTGCTAAAATTATGACAGTTGGACTTGGCTACGTCAGGGAAAGGAGGAGTTGGACCTTACTTGGGCATTTGTGGTCTAGTCGCTCTTTTTGGAATTTCAGATGCCCTTGTTCAAGGTGGGGTGGTTGGAGACTTGTCTTTCATGTGCCCTGAATTCATCCAAGTCAGTTTTCTTCTAATTCTTTAATGTTCTTTACAATTTTTTTGGATTTTCAATAGAACTAGGGATTCTGATGTATTGGTTTTACACTCTATCAGTCCTTTCTTGCTGGGTTGGCTGCATCAGGAGCATTAACCTCTGCTTTGAGGCTAATCACAAAAGCAGCATTTGAAAAGGCTACTAATGGCCTTCGAATTGGTACAAGTAAGTGACTTTTTCCATCATTAGAATTTAGACACACTTTTTAATTTATTGATGTTCCATTGTTTAATAACGGCTACTTCATCTTTAAATTTTGCAGTGTTATTTTTAGCGATATCCACATTGCTGGAATTTCTCTGTGTTCTGCTATATGCATTCTGCTTCCCTAAATTGTCAATAGTGAAGTATTACCGTGCCAAGGCAGCAGCAGAAGGATCGAAAACTGTTTCAGCTGATCTTGCAGCCGCTGGAATCCAAACATCAGCAACCCAAGAAGTAATGCAATTTCCTTGTAATATTTATTCATGTTTACAGCCTGGAAATATATATAACCTTCTTTAATCTTATAAAAAATACATTTTGAAATATATACTAAAATCCTGTAAAATTTCTGCCGTTTCTTTTGCAGGATGAAAATGATCCCAAACAGTTTGAACGATTGAGCAATAAAGAACTGTTTTTCCAAAACATTGATTACGCACTTGATCTGTTTCTAATATATGCACTAACATTGTCAATATTCCCTGGATTCTTATACGAAAATACCGGCGCACACAAATTAGGAGAATGGTAAGTGTAAATTTACAATGCTAAACAAGTGAACTGTTGGACATAGATTAACAATAATCTAGTGAATGATGGCCTTTCAGGTATGCTGTAGTTCTGATTGCAATGTACAACATTTGGGATCTCATAGCAAGATATATTCCCTTAATAGGATCCTTGAAATTGGAGTCTAGAAAGGGCATCATGATCGCAATTCTCTCGCGTTTTCTATTCATTCCAGCATTTTACTTCACTGCAAAATATGGTGATCAAGGATGGATGATAATGCTGATATCTGTTTTAGGACTAACAAATGGTTATCTAACAGTTTGTGTCCTTACAGTGGCACCTAAAGGTTACAAGGTTGGTTCACATTTATATTATGATGTAATATATCACAAATACAAGTTTTTGAGGTTTCCTTTGGAAATTTATTAATGTTTTTTGTACTTGTTTCCTGATTTTGTAGGGACCTGAGCAAAATGCTTTGGGTAATTTGCTTGTGGTATTCTTGGCAGGCGGCATATTTGCAGGAGTAGCTCTGGATTGGCTGTGGCTTATAGGTAGTAACAATTCATTCTGATGAAGAACACAATGCAGTTCATAAATTTGGGACTTGGCACCAATTTACATACCAAGTGTATTAGATGAATTGATTGTAAATATAAATTGCTGCTCAGATCATTAACGTCAAGTTCATCTGTTTTTCTTATTATTCGGCCCATGAGTGTCTCTTTAGTTATTATTATATAGTTGACAGTTGGGCTGTGCCAGAAGAAACTATGATTTCTAACGAAATTAACATAAAAAAAAAAAAAGAAATTTCTGAACACATGATCGTTTTTGGTTGATTTAACGTCCATTATTGGACGTCTGAAATACATTCCAGAATATTCGGAATAACAATCAGAAGAAGAACAAATATAGGCATGTTTGATATCAGGAGTATGTTCTGTGTGTATATATATATATATATAAAACCATTGATATACGGTTAGGCTTCAATGGTCAAGATGGAATCACTCTTCGCTTCCCATGCAACCTTTCTTTATATTATAAATATAATTCAAGCACACAATCCTTTCTTAGAAACTCCATAATCAACAAAATATATTAATTTTCTAAAATTAATAAAACAATCATCACCTTTATCAAAACTTCAAAATCTTGCCTTCTTCTTCCTCCTAAACATTGGTGTTTTACATTTTTCTATTTTCAAGAATTATATTTATATAAGACAATGTTAAGCATATTTAGAAACCAAAAAATACTCCAAAACCCAATTCGCATCTTAATCAGAAATCGGCACAAGGACCCAATACCTGTGGCCTGGGAGAAACCAAAAATGGGTTGGACTAAATTGAACTACGATGGCTCATGCAAAGGCAGAGAAGGGAAAGCAAGCATTGGAGGCGTGTTTAGGAATCACAAGGCAGAATTTTTACTCGGTTATGCAGAATCCATAGGCACAAGTAGTAGCACCATAGCAGAACTAGCTGCGCTTCGAAGAGGCCTGGAATTGGTTTTAGAAAATGGTTGGAACAATGTCTGGCTTGAAGGTGATGCTAAGGCATTAGTGGAAATTATTGTGAAAGGAAGACAAGTTAAATGTGAAGAAATGCGTAAACATGTTAGCGACATCAATCTCATCATACCAGAGCTTGATAATTGTATTTTAACTCATGTCTATAGAGAAGGAAATAGAGCTGCTGATAAATTTGCTCAATTAGGACATCAACTGGATAAGCCTAAAATTTGGTGGCGCATTCCTCCTGAACATGTTTTACCTATTGTGCATGACGATGCTGAAGGAAAGATTATTTTTCGAAAAAAATAATATTTCAATTTGTATAATTACTGATTCGTATTTTTATAGAAGGAAATATTATTCTTTAAATTTTTTTAAGAAATAGTAATCTGATAATTTTCCATTTCTGCACAAGAAGCTGGAAAAGCAAACTGCAAACTGCAAAGCAAAGGAAGTCATTTCCTTCAAGTTGTGTATTAGCATGCTCCACACACAATCTAAATATTATATTGACTTTACAATAGTGAATAACGATACCTTTCAGGACAAGCAATTTTTTTTTTCCATAATAAAAATTTTAATCATCTGTTTTTTTATTTTATTATCAATTTGATGATTACAAATTTCAAAATTTTGTTTTTCCATCTCCTGAAAAGACAAAGCCAAAATAAGTCGTCGTATATGGGCCCTGCTACGTCAATGGAATAAAAAAGAGAATGGGCTTACATGAAAGATTTATTCTATCTTTTAATGGATTTTGGCAGAGATGAAAAGAAAGCCCAATAGGGAAATCATTTTCTCGTCGGATGGAATTTAAGCTCAAATTGCTTTCCGATAAGCGCTAAAATTTGTAATGGAAAAATTAATTAAGCGTCTATCAGGTAATATGCTTCTAAACTTAAAATTACCACATATGTGGACCGGACCGGACTGGATCGATCGGATTGGATCGGATCGGATCCTGTTAGACTAAAAATGCATGGAAATAGAAGAAAAGGGAACAGATGTAGTACAAAGTTTCAGTACATGCAATTAAGCAGTACAGATCCCATCTTTTCTAATTTTCAAATGCATTTTTTGTAAGAATGAATGGAATGGTAGTACAAGTACAAAGAGAATCGTTTGTTGAATTGTTGCTGCAGTACAATTCAACTAAGATGCATGTTTGATTTACTATTATTATATATATACGTAAAGATGCTTTAGTTGAATTTGTATTATTGAAGGAAGCATTGGAGAGGATCCCAGATTGCAGAAACATCATTGAGTGCAGCGTTGATGAATTCAATTTGATTTCACCAGCGCTGCACTCAATCATGTTTTTTCACTTCTCTGGAAAAATGCCACATCTACAAATTAGGAAACGTAGACCTGTTGATCGCAGAGAAATTTTCACAGGTCTGGCAATATATTTATTTATGACTCTATGTCACCCTGTCAGTCAGTCTGTTTTCTTTCAATAACTTTTTTGGCTTTGGAATGGCAGACAAAAACCAACTTCATTTTACCAGTTTGATACTGAAATTCAAAGATTTACATAAACTTGAAACCCAACGTGACGTGGCATGACCTGACTTGCCTATTCATATTTATTTTCCTGTAAAATGAAATGCCACTGCTAGAAACTAGAAAGTGAAATAGAAAAAATATTATTGAATCACTGTCAAAATTCATTTTAACTCATACAGAGTCATACTTCTAAATATTGCAGAACATTTTCTTTTCATACAATGTCAGCTATGTGGCTGGTAAATTATCTTTTACCAAAAAAAAAAAAAAATTTGCAGAGCCTTATCTGCTTAATTCAGGCCACAACTAACTAACCAACAGCAGACTTTTAGGTTGTGAAAATTTTCTCTGCAAAAATCTCGAAGAAAAGAAGATAAAAATAAAAGACAGAACATGAAAAAATACGAAATGTTTCACTTTTATCATTAGCAGAAAAGAAAATGCTAAACCTGCAATTGCATCAAATAAAAGCTGCTAAAATTATTACGTTCTGAAACACTGAAGGCATCAAATTCTTACCAAATGAGCAGAGAAATTTCACATAAGGAATTAATGAGATATGATTACAAACAAATAGCTGCAGAGGTAAGGTAATGTGTCACTGCAGATACATATCTTTTGTTTTAAGTCCAGAAGAAAAAAGAAAGGGCAAAATTTGCAATCTCCAAAAGATTCCTTGACATAGTCTCAGTTCACAAGATAACGCTTCTTATAATCTGAGAGGGAGACAGAGAGTCCCGCAATCCCTTAAATCATCGATCGTGACCATCTTGAACATTTCGAGACCAAATTGGACTCTCTTTTGCCCAAAAATTACACCTTTTTGCCACCTATTTTTCTCTCTATAACCACTCCCTACCATAAATGCCCTCTCTAAAACCCTTCAGTTCTTTACTTCAGTCGCTCTATTGTCTGTTTTCTTTCAAACAAGTTTCAGTTTCTGTCACTTTCCCGAGAAAAGTTGCGAAAATTTTATCGGAAAGTTAAAATCTTTCTTGGATAATGGAAGAAAATGAGCCTCTGCCTGACCATCTCCGGTGCAAGAGGACGGACGGCAGGCAATGGCGGTGCAACAGGAGAGTGATGGACGACAAGAAGCTTTGCGAAATTCACCATCTCCAAGGCCGCCATAGACAGTATAAGAGGAAAGTACCCGAGTCACTGAAACTGCAAAGGAAATACAAGAAGAAATCGACTGCCAATGCGGATTCAGTCCCCCTCAATGGCGAAATTAGGGCACATAGAGGGGAAAAATTGTCGAGGTTGGTGAAATTGACAAAGCCTATGAAGAGAAAGAAATCGATCGGCGAATCTGAAGCGCTTGACGAGGCTGTGAAGAAGATGAGACTAAAGAGAGGGGATTTGCAGCTGGAGCTAATAAGAATGGTGTTGAGAAGAGAAGTAGAGAAGAGAAAGAAGAAGAAAAAGAAGAAGAAGAAGAAAGTTGTTGTACGAGAGATTAATAGTGAAAATGATAACGAAGTCGATAGTAGTAATAGTGAGGGAGAGTTAATGAGAGATTTACCTAATGGGTTAATGGCAATATCCCCTGTGAAACATTTTGGCAATGTAGCTACTGCTTCTTCTTCTGCGCCTTGTGATATCAAAATTGGAGCTGCTGATTTCAGTGCGGTTGCTAGAAGGCGTTTTCGGTCTAAGAACATTGAGCCAATGCCAATTGGTACATTGCAGGTTGTTTTTGCATTAGCCTTCCAGAATTTCTTTACTTTCCCCTTTCTGTTTATCTTGAATTTTGATTAATTGTATTTGTTTTTTGTGTTAATTTAATCTAAAGGTTGTGCCTTTCAAGAAGGACATGTTGAAATTGAGGAGGGGAAAGAGGAAAAAGTGTCATTGGTGCAAGAGAAGTGGATTGAAGACTTTAACAAGGTGTTCTAGTTGTAGAAAACAATTCTATTGCATGGACTGCATCAAAGACCAGTAGGTTTTTCAACATCAATTTATTTAAATTGCTTCCAATTCTCTATGTCTCCGGTTATTTGTTCTGTTAATTGTCGTTATCCTATAGTTCAAATGTTATTACAGTAACGCGGTTTGTCAGAATGGCATTAAGAGATAAACAGGCTAAATTTTTTACACACTTAGACCTGTAAGTTGATTGACAATGCTATTCAAGGAGTTATGAAAAGACAGAAACAAAGCAAGAAGGTGTGGTTAGCAAGAATTTAATTGGTTAAAAAAAATAGAAACTTGAATCTCTAAATTTATGTCCATGGCATATTGTAAAAAATATATTGGACTGTTGCTTAACCCAATAATGGTTTTGGAATGAATTTTGAATGCATTAAGCTAACTGCTGTTTACCAATTCTTAAAGACATTTGATTGGGGGAAAAGACGATTACTAATTCTTGATGCTCAAATGAATTTAGGTACTTTGATATGCTAGAAGAAGTTAAGATAGCATGTCCAGTTTGTCGTGGAACTTGTTGCTGTAAGGTCTGCTCAGCAATTCAATGTAGGGACATTGAATGTAAGGTCTGATTTCGAATTTGACTAAATTATCAACCAGTTTGTTGGCTATTTTATGCTCAATCAGGAAGTTTAAACTTATGTTAAAAATATTGTTCAGGACTTCTCCAAGGAAAATGGTAAAGTCAACAAAGTTTTACATTTTCATTATCTGATCTGTATGCTTCTTCCTGTCCTGAAACAAATAATTGAAGATCAGAGCATTGAGCTAGAAATAGAGGCAAAAATAAAAGGTAAATATGATGGTTCTGCTCTTTGATCTTCTGAAGTTAACCTTCGCTACTAACCCACAGGGAATCTTTCTTCTGATGTTCTTCAGTCTGTAACAGGCGAGAAACCCTCTGATGTTCAAATCCAGCAGACTGAAGTCAACTGCAATAGGGAATTT
This sequence comes from Jatropha podagrica, assembly GCA_947857235.1. Classification (NCBI taxonomy): domain Eukaryota; kingdom Viridiplantae; phylum Streptophyta; class Magnoliopsida; order Malpighiales; family Euphorbiaceae; genus Jatropha; species Jatropha podagrica. Next base: position 151,888 of record CANUEP010016702.1, on the reverse strand, counting down.
TTCTGGTATGTCCTCCTTTCTGAAAGCTTCAATGTATTTGCCTATGCTCTATTTTTACCTTTTTTTCATTGCTCTCTCCTGCATGATTTGACTCCCGGAACAGCAATAGTTGTGACACTTCCATTGTGGATCTCCATAGAAGCTGCCCCAGTTGTTCCTATAAACTTTGCTTAAGTTGTTGTCAGGATATTTTTCAAGGGAAATTACCTGGTAGTGTTAAATCCCTTCTATGCAAATGCCCTAGTAGAAGGAAAGCTTGTACGTCTGGAAATCAACTTTCAGAGATGAAATCAGTATGCTTCTCTAAGCGGAATTATGGCAGTAAATATTTTGATTCTTCTATGTTACTGCCTAATTGGGAAGTTCCTGACGGTAACAGTGGTATACCTTGTCCCCCTCCAGAGTTTGGTGGCTGTGGTGATAGTCTCCTTTGTTTAAGTTATGTTTTCTCCTCAAGTTGGACCAAAGAACTGGAAACAAGTGCTGAGGAAATAGTTGGTTGCTATGAGTTGCCAGAAACCTTGGATATTGTTTCACCGTGCTCATTATGCCTTGGGATGGATTGTGAAGTTAACGGGATTATGCAGCTTCAGGAAGCAGCATTAAGGGAAGATTCCAATGACAACTTTCTTTATTATCCTACTGTTGCGGACATCCACAGCGATAATCTGGAACACTTTCAGAAGCATTGGGGCAAAGGCCAACCAGTAGTAGTTCGTAATGTGCTTCAGGGTACATCTGATCTGAGTTGGGACCCAATAGTCATGTTCTGTACTTATCTTAAGAATAATGCGGCCAAATCTGAGAACGAGCAAGCTGCTGATTGCTTAGACTGGTTTGAGGTTAGCTATTTAGTCACATTCCATCTTAACATGCAGTTTACTTGTTTAAATGTTAGTTTCAAAGGATTAGCGAATCCTATAAGTCTCTTTCTCTCTCAACTCATTCATTTTGTAATGAATGGCTTGCTTTGTGGATTGTAACATTTGACTTAATCATTAAGTTCAGGAGTTTAAAGCTGTGTATGTATCCTTCTAGAAGTCATTACTGTTATTAGTTGAAGATACTTTATTTTCCCTCAAAAGTAGGAATATAACTATGAATTGTGATTTGAAGGTTCCCTTGCAAAGATATGTAGCTCCTGCCCTTTCCAGAGGATGCTAAAGAATCCAGGATACAATCTTTCTCTAAGTATCTTTGCCTCGTGATGGCTTTCTGGTTGGTAATTGCTCCAAGCAACTGCACAAAATGTTGCTTCTCCACAATAGAGAAAAAATTGAATCTGCTTGGCTGAGGTTGCATGCTCTTGTAACATGATGAAGCATGTATATTTTCCTGGTCTCTTTGCTCCCACCTTCAGGAGAATACCATTTATCATTTCTTCAAGTTGCAATTTTTGGTGCCCTTCGTTATATTTTGACAATAGCATAACTTTTTCACTATCTGTTATTTTTTTTTTCCGATGAAAACTGATAGATACTCATTAGTAAAGATGAGATAGTATTGCATCCCATAAATACCTCTTTCAGAGATGAAGCTTCTGTGTTTGCTATTTACCACTTTGTTCTTTATTTCTCTACCTTTCTAAAAACTGGAAATTTTTATATGTGTTTTCAATTTCCTGACACAAGGTGTATTACATCATAAAATTTGAAAACAACTTCAGTTCTGAATGTTAACATTTTTTAATTTTGTGTGGCAGGTGGAAATTGGTATCAAGCAATTGTTTATGGGGTCTTTTAAGGGCCCAAAACATGCCAACATGTGGCATGAGAGACTAAAATTGAAAGGCTGGCTTTCTTCTCATTTATTTCAAGAACATTTTCCAGCTCATTATTCTGAAATCCTTCATGCTCTACCAATCACAGAATACATGGATCCTATTTCTGGTGTTTTGAACATTGCTGCAGAATTGCCACAGGAAATATCAAAGCCTGACCTTGGCCCTTGTGTCTATATCTCTTACAGTAGTGGTGAGAATCTTGCACAGGCTGATTCTGTGACAAAATTGCGTTATGATTCATATGATGTGGTAAGTTTTGTTCTGTTTATCTACTTCGAAATCATATTTTCTTTGTGAATTTTGCTTATAACTTTGGACTCAATGCAGTAGTATTCTATTTATTTTCCTTAGAATGAAAATTATCTCCTTGGCACAATCCTGCAAGATAATGTTAAGAGCGATAACTTCCAAATATGGAGTGAGCTGTTAGCATTGTCTCCACTTTGCTCACATGCACCTTTGTCTGGGGAATTCAAAATGTTTGTTTATGCAATAGTTATAGTCCGAAAAGTAACTTCAATTCCTACGATGTCAGATCATTTAGTTTGCTTCACGAAGTCATTTTCCTGTTATCGAGTTTACCACCTGTATATTTTTCCTTCTTGTTTATAACCCATTAATGTACACTTTTTGGTCATCATATTCGGTGAACAAAACCTTGCTGGTCTTTGCTATTCAGTTTTTATCTTTCTGATTTCAGGTAAATATTCTGGCGCATACAACTGATGCCCCCGTATCTGCCGAACAACTTAATTATATAAGAAAGTTAATGAAGAAACACAAGGAACAAAATGAAGCAAGTGAAGCAGCACCATTAGATGGACGGAATGTGGAAGAAGTAGGATTGCATGATATGATCACAGAAGAAATGACTTTGCACAAGAAAGTTGCTCGGGTATCTTGGTTTTCTGCTGCTAGTCATGAAGCAGAGAGCTTAAGTCTCAAAAGTAGAGACATGTACCTTGATGGAGATCATAATTCTGATTCTAATTCTGATTCTGATACTGATACTGACTCTGAAGTCTCAAAATTTTTCTTTGGGCCTGTGAAAAGCTCCAGGACATCTGAAAATCCGAAGTTTTATGGGAAGTATACAGAGGGTTTTAATAATTTTGGAAAGCCAAAACTCGCAGACACTTGTGGTGCCCAGTGGGATGTCTTCCGGAGACAGGATGTTCCAAAGCTTGTTGAATACCTTAGAAGGCACTCTAACGAGTTTACTCAAACATGTCGCTTTCAAAAACATGTAAGTCCTGATTCCTGAAGAAGATGTTGGACTGCATTAGTATGTCCAAGTCCATGACGATTTACTTTTATCTATTGCAGATGGGCCATCCAATACTTGATCAGAACTTTTTCCTTGATACAAATCACAAAATGAGGCTTAAGGAGGAATTCAGTTAGTATCACTTTTATTTGTTCATATAGTCATGTAAAACCCTTTGTGACTTCTTGACCTGCCATTCCTTCTAGAAATTGAGCCATGGACTTTTGAGCAACATGTCGGAGAAGCTGTCATCATTCCTGCTGGCTGCCCATACCAAGTTAGGAATATTAAGGTAATCCATGGAAACTACGAAGTTAACAATTTAAAGAACTTGTCCAGTTGATCATTCCACAAAGTTCTTCAATTGTTTTATAGGTCTCAACTGTTAGCAATTTCATAATTCATGCCAAGTATATTTTACACATGTTTCCACAATTTCTTTTGGGCCTTCTTTAATTTGGTTAACTTACACTTCCTTCTTGGCCTGAAGTTGTAGTTTTGTACTTGGTGTTAAAAATTTACTTCAAGATATAAGTTGAATGCAAAAACATCCTTTGCTATAATGCTTATTAATTTTGTTCTTCTGCTGTGTTATGCAAACTGCAGTCATGCGTTAACATCGTTTTGGACTTTGTCTCGCCTGAAAATGTTACTGAATGCATTCAATTGATTGATGAACTCCGCCTGCTCCCAGAGAACCATAAAGCCAAAGTAGATAGTCTAGAGGTAGATTACACTTGACTGTTGCATGATCATTCTTCATGGTTGTCCATGTGCTGAATAAGGCTTTGTTTTTGTTGCAAAAATCAGGTGAAGAAAATGGCCCTTCATAGTATTAGCAAAGCAATCAAAGGAATCCGTGAGCTTACATGTGCTGAGTAAGTGACTCCATTGAAATATACAAGTTACTGTTGTTGCTTCTCTATTAAGCTCCCCAACATGTATTACTTTTCAAATAATAGAAACATACAGCGACACTATAACAAAGTTCTTAGCTGAGTTGATATAGTAGGAGCACGCAGATTATAGTTTTATTTTTATATTTTAATGAGAATATCTATAGTATATGCAAGAAGAAGATTTCATCTAGATACGTTGGTTGAATCCATTTGGCTAAAGGGGGGTGGGAGGGCTACCTCGCTGTTTTGTGGCTGTTTATGAATGATGTGTAAGTTTTTATTTTGTTTTCTAGAAGGGCCGAAAATAACAATCGAAAGCGTGGCCAAGAGTCTCTCGGTTACAGAGCACGTGAACATTGTTTAGTATTTGGTTGTTACGGCTCCCAAGGGGGGGTTTTTAGACCACTCACATTGTTACTTGTATTTATTATCCATACTTGAGAAGTTTACAGAGATCTGACTGCCACTAAGATGTCCGGAGGAATCAAAGTTAGCGCCTTCTACAGGCAGGCATGGATATTGAAGTTGCCACAAAAAAAGCCAGTATAGATATGCTTGTAGCTGCCTATTTATTCTTTGACTAGAGCTACACAGAACTGATCCGCCACGCTTGAAGCGTAATTTATATGATTTTTTATTTTAAAAAAAAAAAAGAAAAGAAAAAAAGAATCTGATTCTAGTGTTCTTGAATTGACCTGTAATATAGATGGGTGTATCAATGAATTTGACATGTTTCATTGATGGTCTCTTAAGAATTTTATGCATCAATAAATTTATATTACCCTACATAATTGCAGGACCAGTGCTGAGCTCAATGATCGACAGTGAGGAATGGTAACACAATGGATATAATTTTCCTGTCACTTGAGCTCATTTGATTGATTAGATCGGTGCAGAATATTGATCTCTGCTATAGCATGCAGAAATTTTGATAGATCCACGTTTGAATTCATATCATATCAAATCACGGCAGCAGTAACAAAAGGCCGATTTGATTTCTGCAGACAGATTAGCATTCATTCACCCTTTTTGCTACTTTTGTATGTAGTTGTGATCAATGAATTGGCTGTATATAATAAATAAAAGACGCTGGATCCACATTTGTTTATTTATTATTTTTCCTTCTCAACCTACTGTCTACTGCACATTAAAATTGTTAACATTTGAAGGGATCGCTGTAGGCTGAAGTGTGGCCATGACTTGCAAATCTGATGTGAGAATTGATTTACCTAAATAGTAACTGTTACAATTGATTTACTTGTAGAAATTAAAATGAAACGTATATTTAAAATAATTTGAGATTTAAGTTCATAAAATTATTTAAAATCTAAATCCATAAATATGTTATAATCAAAATAATGTATTTTAATCAAATTCAAAATCTAAACACTTCAAAATTGGATATGAATAAATAAATTTTTATACCAAAGAAAAGGTTAAGAGCAAATTGCAAAAATTTATTGACTTCCGATGCCAGATCCGATAATGCCTCTCCATAGCAAGACAATAATATAATAATGTTGAAAATAGAAGAGTTAGCAACAAAATTCAACTTTGGAGTACATAAGCTAATACAAAAGTAAGGCATCCAAAAAGAGATATAGTTTACAATAATTAAGCGCTACAAAATATGGACATCACTCAAAAATACTAGCTTTACCCTTCTCATAGTTATGTTAAAAAAACTAAAGTTATATATAGAGGAATACAACTGAAAATTTATAAAAAATAATAAAAAAAAAAATCTACAATTAATATTCATGGTTCTTTCCTTTTTTTTTTTTTTTTTCTTTTCCTTGTTTGGTAATACCAATTGAAGGAAAGAAAGAAAAAAAAAAGGGGGGGCAGAGAATGTTATGATAAAGTTCTTCCTTATCACATTTTTGCTTGCATGTTGACATGCTAAGATGTGTGAGTAATCCTATATGGAAAATCAACAAGAATAAATAAATACAGGGCAAAATTTTGCAGGCGAAAATAAAAATGTCCAGATTTCTCAAGCTACCAAAACTCTTGTTATTTCTTAGAACTCGTATCATTTTTTGGTCTTAGCACTGTCAAAACTTGTTTCATAGGAACAGCACATAACATAACCTTCTCAAGGTGCCATCAGCCCATCAATTGTGTAGGAAAGAGACTTTGCCCAGTCAGCTCGGAGAAGCAGTGTTTGTAGTGTTTGCATTACATTGTATCCAGGATCCAATTTCCGCTGCCAGCCCTACATAATTTGAATCGCCACCAAAAAAGTAAAGATCTGAGTCACACTGACTGTTTCTTAAAACCAACATTAATGTTTAGCCTATGTCTTGAAGCATAGACCACTTTTCTCCTATACAATTAGTCAGTCGCACTATGGCCAGCCAGTAGGTAAACAACATTAAGGTAACAAGAGCTATAATCTAAGTTCAATTGGTTGAGTCGTCCTCATCCTATAAACATGATGTCAACAGGAAGAATGAATTTACCTCAAGAACTAAAGTTGTGACCATTACAGTGCAAACATTTCCATCAACATTGACTTTATGGCGCCTGACTTTCTCAAGTAATTCTTGCATGCACTCAGCAGGATGAATTAAATCACCCTCAGGAGTACCCCAAAAAGTGAATGCCTCTTCTACTTCCTGTCAGAACAAGTCATCAAATATTGTAACTCCGAAGGAAAAAAGATTTCTTATACAAAAAAACAAGGGGGAGAGATTCCAACAGTCTTGACTCTGCTAAGAAACATAATAGTCAATTTAAAAACTCATTGCTCGACTCCACTCATTTCATTAAAGGAATGAAAAGTTGTCAGCAGACCTTAGGCTCAAGACATGAGGATATTTTGCTTATTAAGTTCAAGCCAAAAATCCAAAAAAAGCTCTTCCCTGAGTCTCATCAGTATAAAGACTAAACTATCTTCCAAATTGTACCGCAACAAACATAAAGTTCCACCATCCTGATAGAGAAACAAACCCATGCAGTCTTGACAAAATTAATCCTAGTAAAGGAACCAACTTCTAGATATCTTACCTCAATAAAAGCTTTTGGATTTGGGCAATTTTGTTGCTTTGACAATCTCAGTGTGCATTCTGCTGCAGTACGACCATCTCGACGGGCAACAGCCTTGAAAAATTCAAGTAAATTTATTCGATCACTCTTGGAAAGTTCGGCAGTCATACCAACATCAAGGAAAATGACATGGGGCTTTGATTTAAAGAGCCCTTTCCGAGAATTCTTGTTCTGAGACACCCTAACAAGGATGTTCCCAGGATGCATGTCTGCATGAATAAAGTTGTCTACCTGAAAGAAGAAATACTACCTTTTACCAGCTGAAATATTGAATGTATAGCTGAGAAGCAATGAAATGAAAAAGACATATTAGCACTGCATTATGAAAGAAGTGAAAAAAGTATTACCAAAAGCATTTTCAGTAGTGCATGAGTCCCTATGTGAGCAAGCTTAGTTTTAATCCGATTATGTCCTTCCATATCATCAACATAGTGTGAGACACATTCCCCTTGCTCATAAGTTTCTACTAAAACAGCAGGGTGCACAAGTGGATATACAGGCTTTGGAAACGACACATCCTTCCATCTACGGAAATTATAAATAAAGCGGCTCAAATGTGCAGCTTCCCTAGCCAGGTCAACTTGAGACATCATGAAAACTGCAAACTGCTGCACACTCTCGTCCAACCTCAACCAATTCAAAGTTGGAATGAACCTTGATGCTTTAGCTACGAAGTTTATAATCTCAAAATCTCTTCTAATTGATTCACCAACACCAGGATGCCTAACTTTTACAGCAACTACAATAGGCTTCACCTGTTTTTGACCAGGGTATCGAAATCTCAAAGATGCTCGATGCACTTGAGCAATACTTCCAGATGCAACAGGAACCTCTTCAAAACCCTCAAAAATCTCCGAGAGCTTGCGGCCAAATGCTCTTTCAATAGTTTTTCTGGTGTAGGCAAAGCTATGTTCAGGAGCTCTGGTGTGTAGCTCTGAAAGCTTTGTGCATAAATCTCTAGGAAAAAGATCTGGCCGAGTAGCTGCCCACTGACCCCATTTTATGAATGCTGGACCTGCTTTTTCCAGAGTCCGATGAACAACCTGAAGCCACATTCTCCGAAATTGTGGACCACAACAATCCGCAAATGGTGCCATTATTAAGCTGGGTGAGAACAAAATGGCCAAATAGATAGCTCTCACTAGCAAAACAAGACCTTCCACGGCAGCCAGCACTAATGAGGTCATGTAAGCATGTCCATCTTGGGCATGCATGTATAAGGAATTTGGTGACTGGTAGTAGTCTGTTGCCGCCAATGTTCTCTGTGCCCATACTGCCGGTCCACATGTGAGTGCCAAAGCACCAGGAACCACTAAGGGGGATCGTGTTAGAGCCAAGCTGACTGCTTGAGCAATCCTGCTTATATGGGGGAAGGAACGGTCACTTGAAGAACCCTTTCTGAAGAGCTTTTTCCAAGCAAGTTGAGCATGATGTGCCACTGCATTACTTGCTGAGACAACAGAGTAGTTCCTGGAAAAATAACCTTGGGAAACATGCCCCTTGACACCAGGGAAACCAAGAGAAGAATGTCCTCCGCTTGAAAACCTATAATGTGCATAATATCTATATTGGGGTGAACTTAAGCCAAATGTAATTACTGTCCCATGCTTCCTCAGTTCTGATTGTCTAGTTCCGTGGTTCAAAATAATTGACCGTGCGACTCTCTTAACATTTCCAAACATCAAAAATCTGCATCCAACAGTTACATGGGCTCAGAATTCAATTCTAAGCTCAAAGGACCAATATATTTGGAAATTACTGCATAACATATCCTTGCAACGGCAGAAGTCATCCATTATAGACTATTAAACTCTAAAAAGAGAAACATACTATGCAATTAGCGAGCATTCCCCTATAAAAATGGCTAAAATTTCGAAATTGACATTTATGTATCGAGCACCCAGTATAAACCATAATTACTAGCTCTAATTTGTAATTCACAGAAGCAAAATCCCTAACCAAGTCTTCCCCCAAGGAAACAGGAACGAGTCAACCAAGTTAAGCTCCAACAATCAATAAGACCATACAATAAGAGAAACATGAGAACATAGAAGAGAAAAGTCCAAATAAATTAAGCAACGAAGAGAGACATGCCTGGACATTGCGATCGAGAAACGAAAGTACTAGCGGTTAAGGCTGACGTGCACAAGTGGTGAAGAATGACTATAACTCTTGTTGTTGTTGCTTCTGCAAACATCTTTTCATGGATTCTCTGTGTGTGCAGTATGCTTCGGCTCTGCTATTATACGGTTTTTTTCTTGTATGTACAATTGCCGTCTTAAGCTTTGTGAATCCGTCGTTCTTAAGGATCTTGGTGTCGAAGTTTGTTTCTTCGCGGAGAAATAAGGTGGTAACGGCGCAAGAGAAGAGACGCAGAGTTAAGGGGGAAGACTTTGGGCCTGCGATCGATTCCTCTTGGGCCCACAGTGGTCGTACCGTTTCTCGGCTCTTGTGGGCTTTACGCTATGCATTTTTTGCCTGGTGTTTTCTGCGTCCACGTCATTGAATAGAAATATTGCCTGATGGTCTTTCAATTATGTTTCCATCTCTAATTAAGATCATAAATTAATAGACTTTGAATAGAAATATTTAGGCTTAATCACTAAAAAATTCTGAATTTATAAATTTTTTTTTTTAAATTTGGCTAATATTTTTAATTTTATCAATTAATATTTTGTAATTTTTTTTATCAATTATAACGTCCGTCTGGAGTCCAGACTATTAATATTTGCTGATATATTAGTTAATAGGGTTCACGTGGACATATCATGTAAGAATACTAATTTGAATATAAAAATTTAATTACTAAAAAAAGCCTAAGCTTATGAATTTTATTTTGTCAATCAATATTTTATACTTATCTTTCTTTATCAATTGCAACTTTCGTCTAAAGTCTGTTAATATTTACTAATATATCCTTTAATTATACTCAATTTTTTTCCATATCACACCACCTAAGAAAGCTTAAGTTGAACATAGACATTCTTATGAACTTTAAAAAATTGCAAACAATTAGGAACAACAAGACAAAAACACTTTCTGACATTTCTTAAAATAAATAAAATCTTACCTATTACGATATAATGTAAAACCAACACCCCAAGATTCAATTACCAGATTATTGAATTTAAGATCCCTATTAGCCCAATAGATTTCCTCGGTATATGAAAGTGGGCCGGGGAGACCAACCAGGACATGAACAACTCTATCAGTTGCTCCCATTGAGCCTTATGTCATTGTCAGGTATATTATTAGTACAAAAAAAAAAAAGGAATTTTCGGGCCACCATTTTAAAAACTGAAATTATATTCTATTAAATAATAATATTATTATATTTATCTATTTTTTTATTTTTAAATATTATAAAATATTATCTCCTTAATTTCTTTTTATATCTCTCATTATAAATATTTTTAAATTCTATAAATAATATTTTTTTATTTAAAAAAGTTAAAATTTTGAAAAAATATAAACATTTAATATTGACTATAATTTATTTTTTAAACTTTGTACAAAAAATAATAAAACAAACATTATAGGACAGAAAAAATATTAATTATTAACAATGCTAGTCGATTAAGAATATGAAAAATGAATTCTTAATTAGGATTAACTCTTAATTTGAAATGAAACACAAGTTAATTTTTATCAAAAAAAAAAAATTCAAGAGCCTGCATAATAAATAAAACCATGAGTGCTAACCGAAGGTTAAACAAGAGGAAAGGAAAATTACAAAAAGCAAAGTAAAACAGAACAATAATTACAAGCATTAACAGAAAAAAAACTAGCAAATACAGGACGCCACGTAAACATATAACCGTAATCCCACTGTTACACCATTTTTCTCTTAAAAAAAAGAAAACCGAACAGAATTAACGTTTTTTAACTGCCGGTTCCTTCTGCGAGTTAAAATACACGGCAGCAACAGGAAGCCCAAGTCCACTTTGGGCAGCAAAGTGGCGGGTGTTGAAGTTGCCACGGCCATCTGGAGGTTGAATCCTTCCCATCAATGCACCTTTCTGCTTGAACAGCGCAAAAACATAACGATGAATGCCGGTTGGAGGCTGAGGTCCCATGTACGACACCAACTCATGCCCTACAACATATCACATCAATATCTTAGAGTTCTAATAAATAAATTTATCCTTAACTAAAAATAAACAATTTAAGACAAAAGAACCTTTGGTAGCATCGGATCCTTCTGGAATATCTACTACAATCCTGCAACCAAATTAAGTGGATCGCCTTCATTTGATATTCTTATATATGTACTTCATTGCTATTCTTTAGTTATAATTAGCTTGGATGACATGCAAAAAGGTTAATGGAGTAGTAGTTACCAATGAAGCCACTCTCTCCATTTTGGTTCGCTAGGACTTGGAGCATCAGGATCAACCATAACCTATATATATTAACAACCGGTGAGTTTTGATTTATCAGTATTAGTGGAGACTGGAGTAATATATATATATATATATATATATATATATATATAGGAAATACCAGGGTATAGAGATCGGAGGATAGACGAGAACCCAAAACATGGACATGTGGCTTCTGAGCAGCAACAGAAGGCTTGATTTCACAGCCATTAGCGACTTGCTTAGAACCATAATGCACGGTGAAATCAGCAACTGGATTGTACATGTCAAGAACTTCACCGATCACTTTCCCAACCACCAGTGGTTCAAGAGAGCGAGCCATAGCTAGCTAGCTAGCTTTAGAGATTAGAACAGGAACTCAGATGGTGCCTGTCGTGGGCTTTTGATTGAGCGTGTTTCGTGGGTCACACCAAGCAGCAAGAGTCACCTGACGAGCTTTGAAAACAAAATATATAGCGAAAATGTGTTGGCCTTTTCTTTGGATGCGTCAGGTATGTTTTAGAAGATGGAAATAAACCATGTGAGAATTGGATGACACGTTGCAGAAGATATTTCCGTAGTGACACGTAGCGTGTGCAAAATGTAGTGCGAGGCACACGTGTTTTTCTTTGGTGTTTCCGTCGACTTAAGCCGGCGTGGAATTGCTGAACGCTATGGACTTTCACGCTCTTTTACCAAATTGTCTTTTTTTTTTTTTTTTTTTTTTCCTTGACCTGGAAAATTTATGATATTACTAGTAAAAACGGAATTAACTTAATAAAAAAATAAGTATTGAGCCAAGATTGGATTTAATAGGATATTTTTATAAAATAGAATTAAATCCGCGAAAAAAACTCGTAGGATTTGAATTTAAAAAATGATTTTTATAAAATTAGACTTAAAGACTATAACACAAACCCGTACCTAACCTAAGTGATTAATTAAAGTTATTCCCAAATGATATTTAAGTAGATTTCACTTTCGCCTTCACTAATTTTAATTGGATATTTTTAAACTGCTCCACTGCGCGGGTTCATGACTTTGGACTTAAAGTGCAGCTTTGAAGAACTTTACCTTACCTAATTGAGTATTTAAAAACAACAGCAGAGTAGAACCAATGGGCAAATGAGGAGTGCACCGTTTCACTCCACTGATTGCGACGGTAATGGTTCGGGTTCCCGTTGTCCTTAAAAAAAGAAAAATGGCAGTTGCGTTTCGTTTGCTGATTGGTTATACAATAATTGAAGTCATTTTCGAGCCTCTTGTAGTGATTGTGATTGAACCTGTTCGTTCAACTTTCGGATTAAGCCCATTGGGCCTTGATATGTTGGGCCTATCATTTGAGTATGTAACAGAGTGCAGGAACCTTCAGTTGAGAAGGCCATATAGACACATCATTCAGGAAAATTATGTTATACAGGCCCATATTCTGTAAAGGATCTAGCTGTAAATTAATTTAGCAGAACAAGTCAAATCCCCACAGAGAGCGACAGAAGTCAATTTCCTAATAATTAATTAATTATTATTATTATTATAATCTTGGAAACGGTACAGCGAACCAAATTAAAACGTTACCATCCATTGATGTGACGTAGGGGACAGGTGTATGCATCTTGACGACAATAATTTACAATTTGGAAACGTGATTTTTTTTATTTATTATTGAATTCAATTATCATCAAGGATTGCATTGACTGAAACAGTGGTGGTGAATCAGGACATTGTAAACTGATAAGATGTTCGTTCAAATAAAAACCACAATTTCTATCTTCCCGCCGAAAGTTGAAGTAAACTCTTTAGACTTTAATTGGCGTTCAATTTGAGAGGCATGAAGCTAGATTTGTCGTCATTCGTAATTTAATTATTACTAATTAATTTTACCTTCTTGAAACAATTCAGGTTGTCGTAAAGAAGGCAATCATCTGCAGCTTAAGTCCAGGATATAAGTTAATTCCAAAGACTAAATTTCCAATAGTTGGGATGTATGGGGGGGAGGGCCATCGTCTCGTAATCAAACGACTTTAGAGTGGACCTTTGAGTCATATTGAAATCATATATATATATATATATATTAATAATAGTGGGTTGCTCTCAAATTATTATTATTTGAGATAATTCACACTAATTAAATTATGTGTCGATGTCATCATGACATCATCATTAAAAAGAGATTTAAAGTCAATCTTCCATAATCAAATAGTACTTAATTTTTAATTAAAAAGACATGAACGAAGTTAACATCTCAATGCCTATACATTAAGGAGTTCATGCGTGTTATATATGAAGGCAATGGAAATACTAAACACAGATATAAAAATATTAGCTTAAACTCTAACCTCTTGTAATCATATTCTAATTTTCGTATACTTAAGCATTTAAATGGTTGCGGATGCATAATCATAAGTCAAAATCTCCGGTAACAATTATTAGGAAATTACGGTATATAAGACCTCTTAATCAACATAAAAAAGAAGTCAAAGTTTGAGAATCATTTCCTTTTTCTGTTTTCTTTTCTTACTAAAGATGATGCTTGCGTGCATATAATAAATTTGACTTCATTCACTAAATTTCTATAGAAATTTCAATATTGATCTCTTTATTTTTTGAAGTGCAAAAATTGGTCCATTCGACACTAAACTAAAGGTTGCATAACCCTAGACTATTTCCTTAATTACATACAATTTTCTCACTAATTTTAATTATTTAAAATGCTGGAAGAAAGGCAAAAGCTGGTCAATAGAGACAGAGCCCCACGATAGAAATGAGAAATCCAATAAACAATGAGACCCCATTTGGTTCATTTTGTGTGCCCTTCTTTGTTTAGAAAAATGCAACGTAAAGTAAACATAAATCGACGTAGAAACAAACAAAGAAAACATGCAAGAAAAGAAAAAGAATACAGAGGCGAAGACATAAACGCACTTTAAGGAGTTTACTTATTCAAAAAACAAAAGCAAAGCTTTTTCTTTGGACGGTCGATCAAGAAAGTGAAATGTCTAGTCTATCTATCTAAAGGTCGGCTCATAGTCAAAATACATATGTATGAATAAATATATAAGCCGTACGCTTTAATTATATACTTCCTTGTATTTCTTGACACGTCGAGATCTAAATCTTGATCAATTAGTATTTAAACTTTGACAATCTTGATTTTCAGTTGCATCATGTGTATATACACCTCAAAAGTCCAATTTTTTCTTTGTTTCGACGTATAAATGACGCAGAGCTTACATGCATGGTTTTGTGAGTGTTTGACCTGATGTGCCGGTTCACTGGATAGGGAGCTTCGAATCGTACGAGTAGAAGTCTTTTCTTTCTCTTTTTGGCTATTTTCTTGGCATGGCATTTGGTAATTCTTGGTTCCCATTCATAGTCATTGACAAAGGTTCCCGTGCATGATTGAGAGGCTATAGATTTTCTAAGAATCAATTAATTAATTGCATATCCCTTTTTTTTTTTTTTTGTATTTTTCTCAAGTTCCAATTTTAACCATCTAATACACATAATAGAAAAATAAACTAATTAAAACTATCTAATATACATAAAAATTCAGCTTTCAAATTAACCCAATTATAAAAAGTGATGCATTTGAAAACTTATTGATTGATAAAGTTTTTTATAGGGCAACGTAATTAATGGTTTCCAAATTTACTACTAACTTCATGCATGTGAAAAACACAGGGCAAAAAAAAAAAAAAAAAAAACATGCACATGCAATTTCAACAAATATTATTATGTGTTACATGGCATCCATTCTTGGGTCCCATCGTATTCCAGTCTGAATATTACATTTTTGTTTTCTTGTTGAACATTAACCTGTCGGTACTCTTTACCTGAAAACAAATACTTGCCAGTGAAATCTATGAAAAAATATATGTTTTTGAATGATTAAACTAGCTAATTTGAACCGACTAGGTTTCTTTTACCTGTATTACTTTTAAATTATTGATTAACAAAACTTTTACGTCCCGTCCGTATTATGAAATAGTGGTATTATATGAACCGCTAAACGGATATAGATCTAAACAATTTATGAGATTATAGTCATTTATTTATACTAATTTTTTAGAATGCGTGTTGCATGTGGATGCCCGTTAATTGTACTCGTTATATAATTTCTTTTTTTTGTTTATTTTCAAAAGTTTATTATATGTATGATAAAATACTGAGGAAAAAATAAATAGATAGATTTGATATTTTCTATTTAAATATATACTATAACTTTAAATATTTGTTTATGTTAAAAAATAATGATATAAATTATTCATTATAAATATTAGTTATAATTGTTTACTTTATTCAATCAATCTCCTCCCTTTTGAAGAGTTGCTGTATTAATATGTGATTCAGCCTTTTACAATAAATTATTTCACGTTGAAATCAGTATCATTATTAGTTTGAATAATGTCATCTTTTTAAGCTTATTGATGAAAATTTTAAACGTATTTTGTTATCTATTTGGCAATACGACTTATTTGTAGATAACGTTCTTATATATGTTGTATCATTCTTTTTTTTTTATCTGACTTTACAATGACTCAAAAATTTACTTTCAAGAAATATGAAAAAATTAAAATTTCCTAGGCAAGTTACCCTACCAAAGGGTTAATATCACTCAAAAACTGCACTTTCCCCTAATGATTAAGCCACCAATCCCATCTCTGCACAAAACCAAACGGCTCCAAAATGAAATAATTAATCGCCGATTACATGAAACAGTCACTTCTTAACCTTGAAAAAGTTCAAACTGGATAAGTCCCACGATGCTCAAAACCTGGTCAACCAGTAGCCCTCTAGAACTCAAAATGTGGGACCAAATCCTTCTATTATTGAATACACGTGTCCCAGAAAACATGACCTAAGGTCTCTGGAGAAGCTATTAATGGTGAGAGGATAATAAAGGGACAAAACAGCACAAGAGCCACGCCATTATTTTCAACAGCAAAGCAAAAAAAGCTTCTCTTCTTTACAAAAAAAAAAAATATAAGTTACCCGTAGGATATAGACACGTAATCACTTCTTTGTTTTATTTTATTTCATTTTCTGTTTGTCAAAGGCAAATTGTCCCCCCATTACCATGGTTTCCATGCAAATTATTACTTTATTAGTAGTGAAATGACAGTTAACTTACAGGTGGCGAGTACACGTGGTAGCTACATGTTCTCCGACGATTGTTGCCGGGAAGGTGGCCGGAATTTGACTCTGTCGGGATCTCTGAAACAACGTCTTTCTTTCTTTTCTCGTTATGACTACTTATCGATTTCTTTTTTTTTTCAATTATTTACCCTCCTTAGATTTTTTCTTTATCTTATCACATTGCTTTATCGTTCTTTATAGATGTTATTTATCAATTTAATGAAGAATCATTATCTACTTCATTGAACTAATGGAGAAAAATAATATATGATTGTAACTTTTTTACTTTTATTGGGCAAGAGACTTAGAAGTCATTGATAGCGATTAATTATTTTTTTATTTTTATTTCTATTTGAAGTAAATTCTAAATGCATTGATGTCACTATGCTGGAAACTTCCATTAAATAAAGATAAAGAAGGAGATATGATCTTGCTTGCTGATACAATAATTAGGAGAGGAAAATTAAAAAAAAATAATAATCAGTCATAGATTTTACAGGTATCGACGCTACCAAATCCATAGCCAGAAAATTTGGACAGAAAAATAAAAAGATGAAAAAAAAAAAAAGAAAAGAAAAGAAAGAGGTCTTGTAATCTGAAGAAAGAAATGTTAATTTCTTCAGATTACATCAAGTTGCTAACATCCAAAATATCAGAGATTTCAAATTTCAAAATGTTACTGCAATAGCTTTCCCTCTCATCTTCAGTGCTGCTACCGCCATTGATACACGTTGAATTTGAGTTCAATGGCGTTGGACTTGAAGAAGGAGTAGATAATACTGACGTTGCTGCGAAACTAAAATTTTGGTTGCTGTTATTGGAAATGAAAGTTGAAGTTGTTTCAGATGATGGGTCCATAATAGCTGTTTGATCGTAATAGTCGTTATAACTTGGTAGAGCCATGTAGTAAGGATCTTCCGTTAAATTTGAAGCCATTCCATTATCGCTTAGGTCGGTGATATTTGATGGGTATTGTTCTAAGTCTGGAACCATATATGCGACAAATGGAGCAGTAGTAGCAGTAGAAGTAGTCAATGTGGTGGAGTTAGGCGTTTCTTGAGTTTGGGTTTGAAATTGGTTCGATTGGATTAGCGGCTGATATTGGTTTTGGAGTTGAACATTGTCACACAGCTGATTTTCTTGACCATTTTGAGAAACAAAGGTCTGGTTTTCCCGTTGAGATGAAATAATAGATGTGGCTAACCGGAGAAGTTCTGGGTTAGCCATTGGCTGGAACCCGAGTAACCTTGAGATGTTCATTTGAGAAGAATCATAAAGAGATGAGCCCAAGATTGATGACAGGTCAAGAAGATCAAGCCTAGGACTGTGAGTAACTGGATCAATTCCCATTCTAAGAAGTCTCTTTCTAATGTGTGTATTCCAGTAATTCTTGATTTCGTTATCAGTTCTTCCGGGCAACCGAGCAGCTATGGCCGACCACCTACGTATTATCAAATTAAAAAAACAAAAAACATGTTTAGAAAACCAATATAAAATTATACAATCAAATACATAAAATAATAGTGAAAGGCTTACTTGTTTCCTAATATACTGTGTAGCTGAATTATTGTCTCCTCTTCTTCAAAAGAAAATCGCCCTCTCTTGATATCAGGTCTGAGATAATTAGTCCAACGTAGACGGCAACTCTTTCCACACCTTTGTAGCCCTATAAAGACATTAAAACAAAAGAATTATAAAAAGAAAACTTTAAAAATGATAAAATCTTTCAACTACAGAAAACGAAAAGCAAAGATACCAGCATTCTTTGGTAGTGTTCTCCAGTTTCCATATCCATGTTTCTGTATATAATCAATAAGCTTTTGATCTTCCTCCGGAGTCCAAGGTCCTTTCTTCAGTCCATTTTTATCGCAACATGGCGCTCTTCCCATTTTTTCAGATAGCTTGAGCTTGTTGAAGTTACTGTTTTTAGGTGTTCAGAGCTATAAAGAGTCGAAAAAAGAGTTTGCAAGTTGCAACAAAGAGATGTAGGGTCCGTATGGCTGCGTACTTGTATAAATAGCGAAAGAGGAAGGGTGAGAAACAAATAGAAAGTCAAAATGATTCGGTGCCGTCCTCCGTTTATCACCATGTCGACGTGTCCTTTCAAAATGTGGAAGTCTAGAATGCTAAATTAAAACGATCAAAATTTTAAAAAATCGGGTAAAAGCCCATGTTAGCGCCAATTATTTATTATTTTATTTAATAAATATTATTTTTATCTTTTTAATTTAATAGATATTATTTTATTAACTTTTTTTGTTATTTTAAATTTATTTATTAAATTTAATATTTAAATTTTTTTTAACATCCTATCTAGAAGTAAAATAAATAAAATAAAAAAGAAATAGCAAATTAATAATAATAATAATAATAATAATAATAATAATTAATAAATAAATAAATAAAACTGATATTTTATTTATAAGTATAAAAACTACATAAATAAGTTAAAAAAAATTCATAACATATATATGAATATCATAAAACTAATTGTATTAAGATAAAAAATAAATTACCAAAATAATTAGATTTAATTGATATTAATCTTTTTTCTACTTTTTTCTTTGCTCTATATCCACTTCTTCCTGCATACATTTCTTTCTGTATATAAATCATTTCATAAAATTAAAAAATTATAAAAAAGAAAAAAAAGAATTAAACAAATATTACTGTAGTTGAAGAAAAAGATGCGGTATTTATATAGATTGAAGTTGTGCTCATCGTCTTCTTGCTAATCAAAACCTGAAAAACAATATTAAAATACACATGAAACAAAATAAAACCTATAAAATCGAAATAAAATAATTGAAAAAAATGATAAAAGATAAGAAGAAAACCATTGTAAAAAATAAACATTGAAAGAGGTATATATATAGGTATATTGATAAGAAAAATTTAAAACTCCAAAATTCTAAAGTTTTAAAATTAATAATTCAAAAATTTTAAAGTTTTAATTATTCAAAACTTTAAATTTTAGATATAGATATAAAAATAAAAATATAGAAAAATTTATAAAATTTATAAAAAAAAAATAAAAAGTAATACTCAAGCATGGGAGTTGCACGTAAACTTTTTTATTTTTTATTTTTTATTTTTTACTTCAAAATTATATATATATAGATGATAAAAATAATTAATTTGTCATGCCAAATAGTAATTACTCATTAGCATGTCCCTCTCTTTCTTTTTGGCTCTCTTTAATTAGAGACCTGACCATCATTTTCCGGGTAAGAGTGTGACTCCTCACTTTCTGGATTCATATTAGCTGTCACCAACAATGAATAGCCACGTACCCCTTCTATATTTAACGTAACCCTTGCTCCACGACTTCCTCTTCTCCGAATCATGCATATTTCAAAAATAAATGGCTTCAACTTTAATTATTTAATTAATAATGTATTAATTTGTTTTTCCCCCCTTGAAAATCCCATATTATCCCCTGATAAAGAATTACTGAGTGGAACATTTCAGGGTTAGTTCAGGCATTTTAGATAGAAATTGGGGGGTCATTTTTCGCATTTAATTGGCGATATCAATAATAGAGTTGGCTGTTTGCCGAAAAATAGGAACATTTATTATGCAGATTGCGATGAAAAGGCTTCTCCTCCAATAAAATTCAAGATAAGGTTTTTTGTTCGAAAACTATTTTTTGGTTTTTATGAGTATTTTCGAGCATTCAATCTCTCTCCATGTTTATTAATTTCACTTGAAATGATTATTTTATTTAATTGCTCCCAGTTATAAACAATAAAAAATTTCCAGTCATGAGAGTTGACATAAAATGAAGCGATTGTCAAAAACAAAATGCTTCACGAAATTGGTAAATTAGTAGTTAGGACTCAAGAGTTTTGATCTTTAGTCAACAGAAATTAAGAAAGAAAAAGAAAATAATTAGATCGTAAGGATTATATTATAACAGATATAGCAGCAAGATGACTTCTATATGTGTTATTTAGTACACCTACCTTTGATCTTTCATGTGAGTAAGTTTCACCCATTAATGCCTGCTTCAAGAAAACCAAAATTTGTCAGAAACCATTTCTTATAGTCTATGTTCGTGAGTGTTGTATTGTTATTTCTCATAGAATTGAATAAAATGTTTGGTGTTCGAGTCCGCTCCCACCATCCCATCGCAAGAAAAATAAAATTTGGCATATGTTTAAATTCTTTAGCAAGTAATAATGCAATTTTAGCTTCAATGGTATAGCCGCAAACCAAGAAAAACTGTCTTTCTATCTCAGCCGCAGGTGAAGCTAAACTTTGATGATTTGCTGTCGATTAGCAAAACGTCAAAAAAGTCTTTTCATTGACTATGGCCACCATTATTAATTGATTGAGAAATTACATTTTCCATTTCTGAAAATCCATGCAAGAAACAACAACAGCAACAAAAAACAAAGGAACAGTAGCAGTAGCTAATGATAGCTTTTTGCTTGGAGAAAGCACACCGTAAAATCCAAAAATAATCTTTTAGCCAACCTTTTGCGTGTACTTCTTTCTTTTAATTTATTTTTTAAGGGAGGCTCAAATCGATCCTGCAAGTATGAACCCACAGTGCAATCTAGAAATTTAAGATTTTCTTTTTAATTTATATATATTGACAGAGCGAAAATGGCCATGGAAGACTACAAGTAACAAGAAACTCTTCGTGTAAAAGAGGGAGCTAAGTCCAAAAAAATAAAGCCGGAAAGAAAGAAAAGTTTCAACAAGAACTGTGTTTTTACAGCTCTTTTGAGCTTTATTAATATTAACTTAGGCTATGTCCTTCCTACTCCTCCTTTCCACCCTCAAAAGACACGCATGTACGTGGCAATTGTATTTTCATTGAACATAAATATAACGAAATAAAATGTATTTTCATTGAACATTTAGGTGAACAAAATAAAATTAATGTGAACTTTGAAGCACCAATTTAAATTAAATTATAACAATCATAAAATAAAAAATGAATAATATATTTCCTAATGTACGAACATGCATATTATATAACTCATTACGTGCTTAATTCTTCGGTTTAGTTAGGGAAATAAATAAATTAAACTGATTAGCGGGGATTTATAACCGACTACGTGTCATCAAGAGGACGTTTTACTTTCCATCACGGGATTGGTTTTCAGATCGGACCATACAGAGGTTTCCACAGGGTCTCATCTGACGTCCAATGTCCGCTCTGCCAATGACAACCTCCGCTTTTGCTTTCCGGACATTAAACGAGTCTGCTTGCAAAATAATATTATATTATCTGTTTTCTCAAAAGTAAAAAATAATATATTAATAATCTTTGTTGAGGATAATTATTAACGAATAGTACGTTTTATAATGTTAACAAACCATCTTAGTTTGTGCTTTCATGTGAAATCACTATTCACGCAGGCCATTTCAAGAAATTAAACTAAACGATTTTTTTTTTTTTTGTCTCATTCTATTCATAAGCAAATGATTCAATTAATAAGATCAGCAGAGTCCCACGTGTGGATATAGCCACTATCTATGTGTGAAATTAGAAAGAAGTTCAATTCAAGCCTTCTGAGTATAGTCTATTATTAAGAATAATAATAAAAACCACCATAAATGTAGGCTAATGTGTCTCCATGTTCGCTTAACGGAGACACATGATTTAAAAAAGCTAAATCAGCAAAAGTTTAGATTGTTAATGCAGAGATTAAGTATGCTTAATTACATGTTGAGCTTGAAATAGTAATTGCTTTTCCAAGTTTTGGGGTTTGCTTGACGAATGAGTTACCCAAAGAAGGAGGGTTACGTGTCCCCGTTGACTCAGTGATGTTTACACAGATTCGGTAGATCATGTAAATAAATCTAAGTTACATGGTATGATGACCAATTTGATTGCTCCGACAAACGTCGAATATATATATATGGGATTTTTGTTTAATTTATTTGCCGCCTCCTCAACGTTCACTTACTTATGGTTATTTTAGGATACGGGATCCGAAGCATTCATACCAGCCTCAGCCAATAGTCAGTATATGAAGCTACGGGTCAGGAGGATACATATATAAATTAAATTAAATGGGGGATGACCAAAGCTTATAGTATTATGTTGGTAATTAAAGAAGCGAAAACACCCGGCCCCCTTGCGAGATACGTCTAGAATTTTCTCAAGATTTTGTGTCCTCTAATTGCATATTACAGTAATTAATAAGTGCCATTTAGAGGTAGAGGTAGAGATAGGAGTAGTATGTAAGTACATACTCCATAAACTATGAACTCTGATTTGCGAGCTTCAGACGTGCTCAAGCCAGATTGGTTTTTAGATATCAAAGTCTACGCAGTTAGACTCGGTTTACTGATCCCACAAATAAGTTAGTTAAAATTTAACTCTGAATTACAACTTTCATTGGATTACAGTATGTTAGTTTTATTATTAGATAATTAATTAACATTATTTATTTAGATAGAGTTGTACAATACATAAAATGAAGAGAAGGCCTAGTCATCATTTTTTAATAAAGTTAATTATTATATTATGTGATAACCCCAATGCTGATTGCATTATTAAAATTATTAAATAAGAATTCACGTTGTCTTTTAATTATTGACTAAATGAATAGGACGAAATAGCTAGAAAATGTTAGAAAGATACGATTTTCATGCATGAAATTGATATTAAAAGGAAAACACAGGCTTGTCTTTTGGGTCCATGCTTGAACAAAGGTGAAGCGACAGTAGATGGGTCCAACGCCTTGTAAATCATTTTAGCTTGCAAGCCCACAGCCCTTCTACAAGGCTATTCTTTGCAGGAATATTTTATGAACTAGATTTCCATTCATTAACTTGTTCTATAAATTTTATGCACTTTTATTATGATTCAAAACATTGCTATTGACTTAAATAAATTAAATAGAATCCAATACATGAATATGTGATGTCAATTTTTCTTTTTTTCTTTTTCTTTTTCTTTTTTTTTTTTTTTTTAAAGTTTTCTCTGTTAAACAAATGCTACTGAAGGAAGAAAAAATACCGGAGATTCGATATCTTCTACTGTTAAACAACTGATGAACTGGAAGCAATCATCTGCAATATGTCATTGTGTATGTTGCTATTAGTTACAAGGACACCACCTGACGGAAATATAATCCTCCGTTCAACTTGATCCGCCGCAAAATCAAGATGGTTGCCTTTCCAGTCAGTCACCTGATCAAAAGGAAGTAAAATTGTTAAGATAATTATTTGCAATTTACTTTGAAAATTATTGGTACAAGTTCTACGATTATTCGTGACAAGATAGAAAATGATAAGCCAACATGTGAAATTATGCAAAACCAACTCATCTGCCCAGGGAACAGTACCAAAGGCCAGAAGGTCAAGGTGACATACCAGAAAGGAAGCCGAATCCAATTCCCCAGAGGTATCTTAGCATAACAATATTTGACTTTAAAGACTCAAATCCCCCAAGTCAACACTTCAATTTGATTTTACTATTTTCCTTTTTAACATATACATACTGCAAATGCATGAAGGACGAAAGGTAAGTGGCAAATCTTCCTCTTAAGATAGGTAGGTGGCACAGAGCATTTACACATACTATAAAAAGGTGTATGAAATACGAATTTCAAGTGATATTCACCTTTCCTCTAATTACTCCACACACACAATATAATCAACATATACATTCGTCCAAAATTACAATCTAAATAAACACCAGGAAAAATAGCCCAAGACAACAGAGGCTATTTCTTTTTCTTAAAAAGAAATAGAAAGTAAAGTAAAATGATTTTTATTACAGCTCCACTGCATCCAACAGTTCATTCATGTTTTAGAAAATTGGGATAAGTTCATATACTTTTTTATTGGCATGCATTTAGAATACACATTAGAAACTTGATTGACCAACTGACCAAAATGCCAAACCATCAAATAAGATATCAATTCACATTTGCATACAGCAAAAGAATATACAACTCTAGAAAGAAGGTTGGAACAAGTAGCATACCCTTCCCCCTGCTTCATTCACACATATGACACCAACAGCATGATCCCAAGCCTGTATTAAATAAGTCAATGAATTAATTGATGCTAAACCAATTTTTGCTTTTTGTTTGTCTTGAAATCAGCACTATACCTTTATTATTGTCTGAGTTCTCGCTCGTTGGATGAAGACTGATGCCCTACCTGAAGCGACCATTAGATACTTGCATAAACTGCATTCAGCCATAACTACATCATGTAAGTTTTAGTTGTCTCCATTATTATCATCTTATTCACTTAATAGACTAGGGCTTCCAAAAATTTATATTTGGTACAATTAGACCCAAAGAAGTGCAGAACAGCCAGGAAGCAAGAGATCTCAACTGTCTAAATGAAAAGACCTCATGTTTGCAGGAGCCCATAATAAAAAATTTACCAGCTAAAAACTTCAAAATTCATCGATTAAGACAGGCATTCCTGAAAGTGTTAGAAAAGAAGAGTTCCAAGATTGTCAAACTAAATCAAATAGAATTTTTAGAATTGATAGTGAGGACAAGCACTTTTCCAAAGAGAATATATCTTAAGAGAGAACAAGACATTCTTAAACACAAACACTGCGAGAATATTAGGCACAAAATATTTTACTGTAGAAGAAAAGAAATGGGAATGGTGGGAGAGCATAAGAAATAGATGAAGCATAACACAATAGAAAGAACGTCACGCCATCCCATCATAATAATAAAATTAAAGTCCGTGCAGCTGAAATGCTATAATGCAGTTAAAATACTGAATAAATACAACTAGACCTTCCACAGCATGCGGATAAAAGAAGAATTTCTTTCTCTCCAACTCTGTCAGCATCATTTGTTGCATTAAATAAAGCTGAAAGAGGCAATGACTCCCATGTTTGACTGTCAGGAATACAGAAACGTGCTTCAGGCACAAAGTAACATCCATCAACAATGCATCTAGTCCAACTATTGAGAACTTTGGCTGATCTACCCGACAAATCCAATAGCTTCCTCTTCCATGCTCCACACCCAACATGAGCCACCATGAGGATCCCTGATCCAGACGGTATGTTTTCATATTCCTGGACCTCAGTGGAGGATTTGTAGGAAACATAATCTGGCCAGTTAGGGCAGCCCATAACACCTATTGCAATCTCTCCTTCAACTACAAGAGCCAAACCTACCTGAAAAATTAGCATATGGGCTGACTGCTTACAAACATGGAAAAAGGGTAATAGATCAAATTACAGAAAATAAATACACGATGCGCATAAAAGAAGTTTACTTTTGGGAATGTACTCGTAAAATGTTTCTGTCAAGGCATATATGCCACTTAAAAAAAATGCTTCTTGCGAACTACCAAGTAGACTTTTTGTATTGAATTTCAGTAAGAACGTAAATGCCAGAACACAAATCCTCTGTAATATTTTTTCATATGAAGCATCCAAAAAGTGGCGTTTTAGCTGCCTCCCATCCCCGCTCCCCCCCCCCCCCCCTCTTTCTTTTTTTCTCTATTTTCTGTCTCTTTCCAGAAAATACCAAAGGGATGCTAGAGACAGTGAACAGGTCCTCAATAAGAATTTAGCACAGCAAATAAAATTTAGACTGAACGTAGCTAATAAAACTTCCTATTTTTTCAAAATGTCTCAGGTGAAGAAAACATATTAAAAAGAATAAAATATATACCACATATAGGGCATCGTCTCCTTTGACAAAACCTTTAGTGCCATCTATTGGATCCAACACCTGCATTGAATTCATAGACTATGCTATAATAAAACAGGAACATCCAATAGCAATGCTTAATGCAAAAACAAAAGCTGATCTGTCAACAAACTATGACATGAATCTTATAAAAACAAAGAGAGAACATGCTCAATTACATGCATTAGAAGGGACAATTATAAGGCAATGGAACAAATATATAATTACCATTCAAGAGGTGTAATGTAAATAATCTGAATAATCAGATATCCAGCCACATGAAATAGCATTTGCGGAATACATGCATATATATATAATATCAAAATAACAATTATTCAGAAGCTTTACCTACCCAATATGTGGCGGGCCTTGTTCCATAGACAATATCATTCTTCCCCCCTCTGTCAATTGCTTCCAAGACATCAGCATGTTTCAGTGGTTTGTCATTGGAGCTTGTTTTATCAGTAATCACACTTACCAC
The DNA here is from genome assembly GCA_947857235.1 of Jatropha podagrica. Taxonomy (NCBI): domain Eukaryota; kingdom Viridiplantae; phylum Streptophyta; class Magnoliopsida; order Malpighiales; family Euphorbiaceae; genus Jatropha; species Jatropha podagrica. Next base: position 125,266 of record CANUEP010016702.1, on the reverse strand, counting down.
AGAATCCACCAGATTATTTGAGCGTAAAAAACTAGAATCCTCTTCAGCTACCAAAGGAATAGAAGGAAAATGCTTACTCAGCTCTGCGAGCAAAACAAAACAAAAAAGAACTTGAATTCCTATAAGAATATTACAAACTGAAAAAAGCATCAAGATACAGTGATAGATAAATAGCCACCGCCACCTTTTCCCCCTAATTTTATTTTTCATCCATGTTCTACTGAATGAATTAAAGAAGGACAAAATTTGGTCGAATTATAAAACATTTTTCAGCGGTAACGATATTAACACGTTTCCTTCTTCCAAATCTCACAGCAATACTCTCAGTCAAAAGAAGAGAAGCCATGGCCAAATTAATCTCATTAAGGAAGCAAAAGTCCAATTAGCATTGAATGACAAATAAACAGTACAGATAATACAAGAAATTTAATCAAAACAGAAACATAAATCATTACTAAAGAACAAATTTATAAGCTGACCTAAGCTGATTAGGGCCTGCACTCCAAAATCTGCAATTGTAACTGGAGTCTGGTCGTTCTTTTCAAGTACCCGTCCTTCAGCAGAGAAGAGAGACCTTTTCACCTAATGAACAGAATAATTATTTCACTTTATTTTCACGCATTTTACTAGAAGACAAACATATTTAAACAAAAGCAAAACATACGTCGACACAAAGACGACAAGCCCTCTCGACAACATCCACTGCAGCTTCAAGCTCTCTGTGGTACTTTGCCTCGTGCTTCGGAAATGGAAGGCTTGACCTGAAAAATAAGCAATAAAAATTAGGAAGTAAAATCAAAACGAGTATTTTGATTTAGGAAAGAAGAAGAATCGAGTGGAGTGACCTTACAGGGAAGAATCGCTTGCGACGAGGTGTATTGGAAGAATGATGAAGATGAAGGCGAAGGCATCGGACGGTGGAAAACTGGGATGCTGAGTGGAGAAGATCCATTGGCTGGAAAAGGATTGAACGGTGGAGAATGGTAGTGGGGGGTCAAAGAAGCTTTGAAGGTCTCAGCTGGAGAAGAGGATGCGACTGGTTGGCGGTTGGCACTGGGCAGTGGCAGTTTGTTCGGTGGAAGATGGTTTGGGTCTCGCTGGCGATGGAAGGATTTGGGTCGTTGTCGTTGCAGCTTGTGGGCCTCCACACGGGTCTATAATGGGCCTTATCCCTTTTAATGTCTCGAAATTCTGGTAGTTGGATCCAAAATCTGAATAATCAGTAAATCAATACAAATTTTAGACTTTGAGATAAATAATTACAATTTTCCCTGTAGATTTATCTTTATTATTTCCGGGTCCAATTTGTTCATCTTCATCCGTATCTGGTAAAAGTTAAGTTGATGAGCTTGCCGTAAGCACCAAGACGATTTGGCGATAAGCACAAGGGGACATTGGTTTGGACTTTGGAGACGTCTTCATAAGGCCTTGTTTGCCTGAGTTCCGAAATAAATAAACTCTCTCCAATTAGAAAATAAATAAATGTCTTATCCTTATGCAGAATCGCAAGCATAGAAGCTTCCATCCAAGTACCAGATGTTGTCCTTATCCACAAATCCAACTCTTTCATATGAAACCGACACGTGTCCTCTACCCACTGGACCAATCACATATCAAGCCATCGCCCCCGGTTTCTCGTTCACAACGGTACAAAAATGTACCCATCATGGCATGTTGTTTTTCCTCTCCATTACTCTATTTATAAAACGAAACCTTAACTAGAATCATCTTCCAAACAAAAATCTTGAAATCATATTGCCATTTTGCTAATTCGGGGTTGGTCGTTTATATAGGAGCTTGAGATACATGAGCAGGGTGTTGTACCAGGCAGGGATGCGAGTGGTTCAGGGTATGATTCAGGGTATGAAAGAACAAGTATCCAAATGTACTGACTCAACGATCAAGTCTTTGAGAGATTCTACCTGTGCTTCTTCTTCTTCAAAGCAGGCAAGACTTTTTTCCGGTGCAGTGTCTGATTCTGGTGCTTTTAAGGCCAACAAGAACGACAAGCTTAAGCAGGCCGAGGAGTCTCTCAGGACAGTTATGTATTTGAGCTGTTGGGGTCCTAATTAATGCTATACATAAGTAGCTATGTTTTTAGATTCGAGGAAAATTTGTAAACTGTGGTTGCCTTTTGTATATTTCTCTGTATATATTATAAACCTAAATGTGTATATACACACATAATATGTCAGTACTTGCGGTCTGTGTGGATTCCACACTCCCGTTCTAAATATTTTGCTATTACTCGTTAGTTTTTTTCTTTTCCCCCTTCTCCTGCTCGTGATTCACTTCCAAAACTTGGATTAAGGAGTGAGACCCGGGGAGGCGGCAGGTATATGGGCCGGATCTAAGTTAGTAAGGCCATAAATGGGCCAACCAGATTGCTAGTTCCTGGTTTAGGTCCAACATGATCCAATCATTTTGTTTCATAGTCCAGTCCAAATCCCGTTTCCTCATCTCCACCACATAAACAAAGCTGATAAGTCTGTTCGGTTATGCTATTTTTTTGACATTAGAAGACGGTCTTTTATCTACTTGCATACTCATTTCAATTTCAAAGAGTATGAATTCGCTCAAATTTTGCAAAACCTATGAATCACTATTTCTCCTCAACTCTTCTAAGGTGCAGAAAAGCGTAGCAAAACAATCTATTTTGGCTCCAAAAAGGGTAGTCCATAGAAGAAAACTTTCAGTAAGAGGGTGCAGTCCACAGGAACCAGAGAAAAATAAGACAGCTGAAAGGCGAAGTTTCTTGAGTCTTGAAGAAGCTGGTCTCGTAGAAATATCTGGATTAAGCACTCATGAGCGTTTTCTTTGCAGATTAACGGTAACAATCTACTAAACTTTCTCTCTAACTAAAAGCCTATTCCAAAACGAAATCAAATTCTAATCAAAATCTGTATTTTTGCGTCGTGTTCAGATATCATCGTTGAACCTTCTAAGAGTAATATCAGAACAAGAAGGATGTGAAATTGAGGAGCTGAACGCGGGGAGAGTGTGTGATTGGTTTGTAAAGGATAAACTGAAGAGAGAACAAAACATGGAATCTGCAGTGCTTCAATGGGACGATTCTGAATTCCAATTTTAAACTTTCTCCTCTTTATTGTTAATTTGCGTTTTTGACATATTAAACATGCCATTTTTAATAATTGTATGTTTTTCGTTAGCTTGTCGTCCCAGTTAACACGAAGGTCCGTTTAAACAAAGAAACGACTTTTGGTTTGTAAACGGCTAGTGCCGAGGAATCACACTTATATTTCTTTTCAATGCAATGCCGTCCTTAAAAAAATGACAGGAGGCCTTAAAATTAGACTGTTAACTGTCGTTTTGACGAAAAAAAAATGTCGCCTAATGATAAAGTTAGGCCTTTTGTGACAAAATTGATGAATTCTGTTTACAGGTCTGGACTTTTATGAAATTGAGTTTCACTAGAAAATTTGCAGTCACCATAAAAATATGCGGACAACTTATAATGGGCTTTATATGGGCTCAGACTTATTCAACTTTAAAGGCTTAGGACTTTACTCGACATTTGTAAGTATAGGTTAACGGTGAAATGGGCTTCAAAAAAGAATTGTTCCGGTCCACGTGAGGAATGGGGACAAGGGCAAGGTCAGGTGTCCTTTTGACACAAACGAGCCTTGACTCCTGCCGTGATTGACTGGTTACAAATACAGCAGAGAAAAACAAAATACTACTACTTACTAATTAATCTCCAGCTCTCCAACATTCCAAATAATATTACGTCACCTAATGGAAATAACAGTAAATCCACTTGGTTAATTAAGTATACGTAGCATCCACTAAACACAGTTTTTTTTTTTTTTTTTTTGGTTTCACATTCAATTATTGATAATTTCCATCAATTCAAAACCTGATTTGGTCAACTAATCCCACCATCGCCTCCTGTAAACACTTCTAAACGAGCCAAAACTTTCCCCAAAGTCAATATTCCACGTCAGCGCAATGTTTAACACATCAAAGGAAAATCTAAAAAGACAAAAACAAAAAGCTCTTTTTTACCGCTATTTCATAAAATTATTATTATTATTATTTTATCTTCAAAATTTAGCTCCATTTTTTAATTATTTTATTATTTTATTAATATCACCTTTTGTTAAATAATTTAATTACATTAAACTCAAATAAAACAATAATTTTATTAGTGATCAAAATTCAGAAATAAAATAGTTTTTTTAACAGAAATAAAATAGTTAATTACCTATAAAATATAATACTACATTTTATATAATTACCTAATGCTACGTGGTTTCCGCGTGAGATAGTCAACCAGCACGGTCAAATACGACGTAGTTTTGAAGCCGCAGAAAAGGAAGGACGAACTTTGTCATTTAGATGGCACGGACGTGAATACGACTGATCAAAACTAATTGAATTCTCTCCCTAATGTCCGGCCATCTCTGTCTCTCACGGCTTCAACGCTGAAGTTCGACTCTCTCTCTCTCTCTCTCTTAGAACAGCTTTCCTCCTCCTTTTACCACTGCACCAAAAACAAAAGTTCTCCTGTCTCTCTCCTTCTTTCTCTTGATTTCCTGAAAAGAAGCCTACACAGAAAGTAACAGAGACACGACGCCCTGCTAGATGCTCTGGGAGACAAATTGAAATAACCAATCATGGCTATAGTTGAGCACAAGTCACCGTCTGATACTGATAATAATGGTAATAACAACAACAAAGTTTGGGGACTCTTCAAGCTGCCGTTTAGAGGAGGCAACGGTAACACGATGCCGTCTTCGTCAACGCATCTACACAGTCAAAGTAACTCACAAGTTGAAGGATCGAATGCTCAGGCTTCGAATTCGGTGTCTTATGTTGCCAGATCGCTTTTGCTCACACGGCGTCGTCTTAAACTTGATCCTGCAACTAAGCTTTACTTTCCTTGTAAGTCTCTCTCCTTGTAGTGCTTCAACAAATTTCATTTTTCTTGCTTTGATTTGTTTTGCCGTGACTGCGATCTCTTTTCGCTGTTCTGTTTTAAGTCAATTTTGTTGGATTTATTACTTTATTTGACTTCAAAGTTGGTTGTGTTAATTGCTGATTGATACTTAATATAGATATTACGCCTGGAGCCTAAATTGGTCCTCAGGTGCTCCAAAATTTGATTTCCTTTATGGATGGTTGGTATTTGGAAAATAGAAATTGAGTGTTTTAATGGCCTGAATTCGTATTATTGGGGAATTTTCCACTTCTTTAGAAGCCAAATGACTTGATTGTTTGATTTTGAAAACTATCCATTATTTTCTTTTGGAGTGACGACATATTTGAGCTGCCTGATATGAGGTGGGTCATTTGTGGCAATCAAGTTTAAATTCAGGAAATGGCACATATATGGACCAACTCTTTTGGGTATGTTGTTCTTCTACTGGCGAGGAAGTTTGAGGCTTGCAAAATTGAAGCATCGATCACCAAGGATTTGGTAATATACAAAAAGAAAGGATCAAAATGTTGCCCAAATTTTTGGACTTCAATCAGTTTCAAGAAGAACTAGCTGCACAAGAATACTGCTCGAAAGTGGGGTTTATACACACTCTTAAACATTTACATCAGTAATTACTTTGTGATGAAGATATTGACTTACTTGTATGACCTATTGAATTATAGAAATTTTCTATGTTGCGCCCTGGGTATTGGTACCCTTCACCTTTGACACCGCTTGGAGGTGTACCATGGCCTTTGAGACTGTACCAACAGGAAAGAGGGTATCTTTACCTTGTTGTTCCATAAGAAGGAGCCATAGAATAAATAAATATGACTCATCATATTCCTTTTTTTATGGAAACTAATGCTTTTCTTGTCTCCTTCTCTGTTAGTCTTAAGGAAATATCAATTGGTTAATTGGTATTCACTAATTGGTGCCTGATGAGTTATTTGAATTTTTTATCTTTTTTTTTTTTTTTTTTTGGTAGATGAACCTGGGAAGCAGGTCAGAAGTGCCATCAAAATAAAAAATACTAGCAAGTCTTTTGTGGCTTTCAAGGTACTAGCTGGAATTTTTGTGTTTCTAAGCATGCTTCATCATTTTTATTTTTCATGGTATTGACCTGTGTAGGATATTTGGATTGTGTATGTGGCACTAAATTTGAAACTTAGAGCTATACTGTTGATGCCTTTTTTACAGTTGCTCATTGTATCACTTTGTGTCATATCATGTTGTTCAGATTGATTTTTTACTCTCCAGAACAAATAAATATCTGAATTTTCTAATGGATTGTCTTTTTTTTTTTTTTTCCTTATTGAAGTTTCAAACAACTGCACCAAAAAGTTGTTTCATGCGTCCTCCAGGAGCTATACTTGCCCCTGGGGAAAGTATCATAGCTACTGGTAATCACTCTTGATATTCTATTCCTGTTATTGTGTTTGGGACAATGTTCATGGTAATCCAATGCTTACAGAATGTAATTTTATATTTTGGATGTCAGTATTCAAGTTTGTTGAGCACCCAGAAAACAATGAGAAACCAATGGAACAGAAGAGCAAGGTTAAATTTAAAATAATGAGCTTAAAGGTGAAAGGCATGATGGAATATGTACCTGAGCTGGTGCGTAGAATGTTCTTATCATTGTTTCTCTCCATGGATACATGCTGATATATTTTATTTTCATTCCATGTATTTCTTTTATTTTTTATAGTCATGGACATTTTTACTCTGGATTGAGAATATCAAATACTGATACAACTATGATTCTTTAGCATATCCTTATGGACTGGTAAATGAGTACGACATTAGACATGTTAAGCATTACTGTAAATTTTCATACTTATTTTGGCCTTTTGCAATTAAAAGACAATATCTTACTATTGACTGCCTGATGTATTTAATTTGATGCTTACAAATATGCATAAGGAGTTGAATTTTTTATGATCAAAATTTCCTGGCATCATAATGGTTCATTGTTAATTAAACATGCAATCCGATGTTGAGAATTACTTCAAATGGCGAATTCAATTTTTTTTTTTTTTTTGGCTGTGAAGTGTTTTCGATTGTGTAAAAATCCAATGCCAATATATGGTTGCCAGGCTGCTGTTACTGTATCGACATTCCAGAATTTCTTCACAAGTTTTTTTGCTTGCTCTTCTTTGTGTATCTAAAACATTGTTGTGGCATGCTTAAATTTTCTTTGGTGAATTTCATGGCTCATCTTGTTGGATGCTTTTTGTTTTAGTTTGAAGAGCAGAAGGATCACGTAGCAATAGAGCAAATATTACGAGTTATTTTCCTAGATCCAGAGCGTCCAAGTCCGGTAAGTACCAATAAATATGTTAGAAGTAATGCAAGCCACTTTATGCACTTTTAGCAACTATTTTCTGTTGTTTTATGAATCTTTCCCATGAATTTTAATGCGTTTCCTGTGCAATAGATGCTAAGAGAATTCCATTTACGTGGATGCATCATCATTTTTATAGGTTCTAGAGAAGTTGAAACGTCAATTGGCTGATGCTGATGCTGCAGTTGAAGCACGCAAAAAGCCTCCAGAAGAAGCAGGTCCAAGAATTATTGGGGAAGGACTTGTGATAGATGAATGGGTGAGTCATCATCTGAATGTCCAAGGCAAAATTCTCATTTCCATTTTGAACTTAACGGAGTTTATTTAATAGTTCTTCTATTCGTTTTGTAGAAAGAGAGAAGAGAAAGATACCTCGCTCGACAGCAAGTTGAAGGAGTGGAGTCTGTATAGAGCAACAACAGTTGTCCTCAACGTGCCTTCATATGAACGAGTAAAATTTAAATATTTTCACCATTCAGTATATTCATCCAATCTTTTCATGTAACATGAAAGAAGTTGTTGTATTCAGAGGATCATGTAGGAAACTCCAACATGTTTCTATGTAAAAATTAAAAGAAAATGTGAGGTGAATTTTCTGTGATTTGACATGCTAAAACTTATGCTGTCACCTTCTGCCTGTAGATAATTGTGATTTTGTTTTCCATTTTGTTGTCCCTCTCTATGTTTCCAGACAAAACTCTCTTTCATGAGGTGTAATGCACAGAATCTATTTCTTGAGGAGTATTAACCAACTGAACTGGACAGGAGAATGAGAGCAAAACCTGTTGCCTTGTCTGTAATTTCATTCATTCTGTTGGCTTGTCTCTTTCATGGATGGATAAGCGCTTGAGCTCTCTTTATTTTTCATCTGCTGCTACCTTTCTCTTCCTCGCGGTGGCCACGCGCCTCTTAATGTTGGGCAAAGACAAAATTGCTGATGTAGCTATACGAAGCCGTAGCCAAAGCACTGGAATTTCCGAACTATGCAATAGTTATATCTACAGTTAGAAAAAAAGTATTGAATGTTAAGAAAGAGCAAGGGATGAAAACAAATCCGGTTCTATACGTTTAGCCGGCACTGTCATCGGTGTTTGGATGGCCGGTTTGTCACGTTTCTTTAGACCGCCAAGAACTTATCTTTAAACGTCACAAATGCATCCAAAACCACGCAAGTGGAAAAACGCCAGATACCATTTCCTCCACATTGTATTGTTAAAACCACCAGCTGACACTGTTCACTTTCTCCCCTATAAATACTGACCGAAGCCTTATTCTCCTTGAGATTTTAAGTCAGAGACTACATTGAAAAGCAAAAGAAGCAAAGATGGGTTATATAACCAGAGTCTATAGGGCAGCCGGTATTGTTGCAATTGAAGAAAAACCTGACAGTGGTTCCAAATGGAACTCTGCTCTAAAACGTTATAACGCCGGCGATAAAAGAAGTCCGTTCATTGGCGGTAGTAGCGGTGATGATGAAGAAAGCAAGAGAAAACAGGCCCAAGAGTCCTTTCAGATTGTGATGTACTTCAACTGTTGGGCGCAGGGTTAGTCCTTTCAGATATGACCCTGGCCGTAGTTATTAACTGTCGTAAGAGGTACCCGCTGCCTTATTAGGTGATACTTGTACATATTGAATGTTAGTACTAGCGATTAGTTGTTTATTATTACTTGCTCCGCATATAAATATAATAAGTCATTTTAAAGATGTCAAAATTAATTATTTATAATGTGAGATAATGATTAATTTAATTAAATTGATGAACTTTTATTATAATTTAAGAGAATTAGTCGATTTCTCAATCACCACGAAAAAAATTTACACAATTTGTATTGGTGTTTAGATAGATATTAATAATTATCTATTTTTATTAGTGATTTCAAGTATAAATATTTAATAAAATACTTTCTTAACTTTTAAATAGTATTATAAATATTATGCTGTCGAATAATATAATTAAAATATTTTTGTCCCTAGTTAAAAAAGTTTAATGCATATTTGATTGACCAAATGAAATCAATAATATCGGTTATACTTATTATTATTAAAACTATCAACATGTGTGTTCTATACACGGTAATATCTTAATTTATAATCTTAAAGATGTTATGATAATATCTTAAAATATAAAATTTAATTAAAAAAATTTATAATTTAAATTATTTATAATTTTATATTTATTAATTTTGTTGAGAACATCTATTTCAAATTCAAAGCATTAGACTTATATAAAAATTAATATTCATTATAAATTTGAAAGAAAAGGAAATATATATTAAAAATCAATGATTTTATTTTATTTTTGAATTAATAAAACTTCTTAAAAGATATTAAAATAAATGGACAATAAAAAATTCCATCATAGACATATATATATCATTGTTAAATAAACCGTCTTATGAGTTATCAAATTTTTCCTAATTTGATAGAGTAATAAAAATTTGAAGAGAAAATTATTTATCGAGGTCGAATATCATTATTAATAAAACTAATAAAAAAAACAGAATATTGCAATTTTAAAATAAATAATATTGAAACATTTGAATATTCATTATTAATAAAACCTATCGATAAAATATTTTCACCATTGAACTTCTCTATTATTGTTTTAAATGTAAAATTTTCATTCATAATATATTAATTTAAAAGATAAGTTATAAATATGATAATTTTTGAATTAAAAACAAATGAAAGCAAGAGAGCATATATGAATATGATTCCTCAACTTCTTTTAACTTTGAATGCCCATTTGATGCATGTTGTGATAGAGAACCAAGAAAGTTGAATTACAGTGATCCAAATGTCAATCCTATCCTATACCAAACCATTAAATACAAGTCATGGGATTCTCCTTTTCATTTTGAGTGCCCTCCGTGACCAAATTGATAATGCAATCCCTCTTTTCAATTTAAAAAATAACCTTAAAAAAGATTTGCTCTCTGACATCTCTTATCCATTTACTACATTATTGATTGAACCCACCGCAGATTTTGCGACACAAATCGCATTTTTTGTGAAGCAAAAAGAGAGAAAAGAAAATGAATTGATACCGAAAAAACACGTGAAATTTGATTCTGATGGATCAACTTGTTGCAATTATAGAAAAGGTGGTGGATATTGGCAACGTGAATCTTTCTTTATCCACTCATTTGACAGTTATATTCTGTTATCACTGAAATGAAATCCCAACTATCATCTTTCTTTCATTTCACCATTATCCATTACCAGATTGATATACCCTATTACAATTATTTCCCTTTCTTTTTCTTTTCTTTTCTTTTTGTAGTTGACTCTTTTTGTATTTCTTTCACGAAAAATAACTATTCAATTTATCGTTTATTTTTAATTTATGCACCAAATACTAAAATAAAATATTTTACTTAAAAAACACAAAATACCCATATTTATTTGACGGTCCATATAATTCGAATTTTTTTTATTCATTTCAGAATGTATACAATGAGGCACTTAAAAATTTTAAGTTGAGACTGTGGATGTGGTGCTCTTTCTCGTTGAGATAGGTTGGATTTTATCCTCTGAGTGCAGAAACAAATCAAGGAATACTATTCCATCCAATCTAAAGAAAATAAAAACTGGGACCATTATTATTAACCGACCTAACAATTTGAAAGTAGCCCCTAGCCAGTACGGCAATGGACCGATGTCAACGTCCTGTAGACCTCTTCGTAGACAATACCTACTGGATACATCCGTTAAGGCTTCAGAAAACGGACGGCTATCAATTTTTCGGTTTCAATTGGAAAATAATACAAATATAAAGGACACGAGATTTCACTCATTGGTGGATTAATAGAAGGAAAGATTACAATGTATCAATTCTTATATATACTCATTGCATAAATAGTTTTAAGACAATTTGATATGATCTTTGAAATCCAAATCAGTAGTATGTACTGCTAAAAAGCCGAAAGAGAATCGAAAACAGCAGCTAAATAAAACCAGATTCTGTTTACACATTCTTTACTCCATCTTTAGCCATTTCTATCCTTCCATTTGTAAAATCATCTTCAGAAACATATTTTGACCAGTACCAGTGAGTCTTCCATACTTGCCCCATCTCCTCGATCGGAATTCCCTTTGTCTCCGGCAAGAAATAATACACAAAGATTGACATCAACACCACAAAGAAGGCAAAGAAGAGAAACAACCCAAACTTCAAGTGGCAAAGCATTGTTAAAAATATTTGAGCCACTGCAAACGTGAATAACATGTTTACAGACACATTTACACTCTGGGCCGCTGATCGGATCTCCAGAGGGAAAATTTCACTAGGCACCAACCATCCCAGAGGACCCCAAGACCAGGCGAATCCAGCCACGTATATGCAGATGAAAAGCACAACAACAATAGCATACCACTTGGGCAAATCGCCAGGATTTCCACTTGTCCCGAACTTGGCACCAATACAAGCTGCAACAACTGCCTGTACGTTCATAACAAACAAGCAAACACAAGTTTAAAATCAAAACTTCTAAATGGGAGTTTAGAAGATCAAGACTTACTAGAAAAAAATTAATTACCTGACATATCAACATTTGCACTCCGCCTTCGAGGAAAAGGAATCTTCTTCCCCATTTATCAACACCATAGATTGAAACCATAGTTGCAAAAACATTAACACAACCGGTGATAACAGCAGACATAAGTGCAGCATCGCTGCCGAACCCAATTGTATTGAATAGAACAGGAGCATAAAACATAATCACATTAATGCCAGTGAGTTGTTGAAAGAAAGGAATCGCTATAGCCATTGTAAGATGAGGTCTGTATTTTTTCTGCAGCAAATTTCTCCATGGATGTTCTACTTTCATGGATTCTTCACTAGCATGTAGAAGATCAGCGAATTCCTCTTCAATGTCATCAACTCCACGAACTCTTCTCAGTTGAGATCTAGCTTCTTCATGTTGGCCACGTTCAATCATAGAGTTTGGTGTGTCTGGAAGGACTAATGATCCAACGGTAATAATAAGAGCAGGGACCATAGCACCACCGAGACTCAATCTCCATCCCCAACCACCATGGATTTTAGCAAAGAAATAGTTCAATACATTGGCTATGAGAATGCCAACTGTAATTGATAACTGGAACCCAATGTTAAGTGCCCCTCTGTATTTGTACGGAGCCATTTCAGAAAGGTAGAGTGGCACAGACTGCAATTGCAATCAAAATTAAAATAATTCAAAATTTAGAATCATTGTTTTAGAGCAAACTAATTAAATTTTTGAGGTAATTACCGTTAAACTATTTAAAATAAAACCTTCCCTTTCATATCTAATTCATAATTAATTTATTATCATAATTCAACAAGCCAAACTTTTTATTCAACTCCGTGACATCTAAAGCTATTCCAAAAAAAAAAAAAAAAAAAGAGTAAAACTTTTGCAGTAAAAGTGTGCCAGAAACGTCACACAGAAAAAAAAAACTTGAATATGACTTTCAAATAAATAATAAATAAATAAATAAATAGTCTCTGTCTGCATGTCTTATTTCTTAATATTTTAAAAACTGAAACTTTGACTGCTAAAGCTAGCATTTTTTTTACTTTTCCCGGTGTTTCCTAGGAGCCAAACACATGGCTATTTCTGATTTCTAAACATCAATAAGGCAAAAATATTATAAAACCTGCGTTTATATATAGAGATATGTCGTTTTATTCAATTCACCGACTATCAAAAAATATTTTTAATAAATTTTATAAGTAATTAATATATATTTCATATATTTAAAAGCACATATCTGAATCAGAAACAACTTGGTGGTGTCAAAAAATTTATCTTTTGTCATTTTCCAAACCGACGCACTTATCTGATCCATGGGTAAAAATCATAAGAGAGCAGATCTGGAATAAATCCAGAAAATAAGAAACAAAGAGACAAGTTAATTCAAAAAGCCAGATACAATCAATTGAAAATGAAAAGGCCAGAGACAAAAGGAATAAAAACACAACTCGAACCTTTTTTTTTTCTCTCTTGGACAAACTTGTTTAAGAATAACAATAAAAAAATTCCCAAAATACTCAACTTTCTAGATCCAAATAGAAAAAAGACAAACATCATCGGCAAGAAAATCAAGACAAGAACCAAAAACATAGAGAATAATATACCTGATTGGCAAAACCAATACCAAAACCAAGCAAAATTCTACCAAGAATCAACATCCAGACTGCTTTAGCAAAGCCATTGATGATAGCACCAGCGCAGAAAAGCACACCGCCAAAAAGCATAGAAAGCTTCCTTCCAAATTTACGGGTAACCGTTGAGGCTACAATAGAAGCTATTAAAGCAGCCAAGTATAGTGAAGATGTGAACATGGTCAAGGTCTGGCTATCATATTGACAATACTGATTCGTTGACGAGTCCGCATGCTTTTTCCGGAAAACTGAAGGAAAGAACTTTTTCAGGAATGAATCCATGGACGTAACTCCACCTGTCATAAAAAACACAGTTTTAAAAATCAGTCTTTGAAGATAAAAACAATAAATAAATGAGCAAAAACAAAATAGAATCTTTGAACGTCTGCACTAGAAAAAGTTTGAAACTTGATCTATAAAAACAAATATTAATCTATAACAATTACCAGAAATCCCAATATCGTAACCAAAGATCAAACCACCCATGGCTGCAACGATACATGTTACAGTCACGTAAGGGGTAAGGTTTCCCGGATACTCCTTCTTGCCATTACCAATGGCTATCCCTACAGCAGGCATTTTACTTTTTTTTTTTTTTGCTACAGTTTCTTGCAAAGAAATGAGCAGAGAAAACGAAACGAACAGAAACTCAGAAACAGCAACAGAAAACTTGAAACAAAAAGAAAACAAGGAACGCGCAGGCTAGGGGTGAGTGAAGACGAAAGACGAGAAGAGAGACAGGGTTTTTGGCAGGCCGAACCAGCCTATATATAGAAGTAGATTCTGACTTCGAGGAGGAAGGTTGAGCTGTCAATAATTAATATCTTATTTTATAAAATAAAAAATATACGTTTTCAGAAAAAAAAAAAAAAAAAAAAGAAAGTAATCTCTAAACAAACTAACTAGTTGAAATACATTTAACTTAGTCCTCAAATTTGATTGGCTAGCTACCGTTGGATGGTCCTGCGAATTACAAGTTCATACGTATTTAACTTAAATAATTATTATTTTTTATTCAAGAAAAGATCAATGAAGCAAAATAATTTAATTTATTAAATTTAGTAATAATTTTAGTAACGGAAAAATTCAAATTGAATATCTTTAACTATAATCTGGTAGATAATCAATATAATAAGTTTTTATTGCATTTAATATAGGTCAAACGGCGAGTCGCTTATTATAAAAAATTTTCAGAACTTTTATAGTATGTATAAAATCTAGAATATTTATTTTCTTAACGAATACTCATAGCTGCTATTAGAGAAACAAAGAAGTCAGTGAAAGTTTGGTTAAAAAAATAAAATTTTACACGTCAGATAATAGTCATCGAGAGCCAAAGCTGAGTGGACATGTTTGCCTGATCACCTAATTAGTTTATAACCTTATCAATGTTTGGATAATGGATAATGTTGAGGATATGCGTATGTCTATTTTACTCAAAACGTGATTTTCAAACACTTTACAGCAAACTCCTTTTTCCCAGACATTGTGATAATGCTAGTGCTAATGTTGCAATAAATGATACAAAACGTTTTTTTTTTTTTAATTTTTTAATTTTAATATTATTATGTTAATTTGTAATTAAAATACACAATTTGTGGGTTTTATTAAGAAAATTGAATGATTTCAAATTAAACTTAAATGGATAAGGATAATCATGTTTAGGCAGGAAATCCCAAGTTGTTGTATTTAAGGAATTTTGGTGGGACTAAAATGTATAATTATACATAAGACATTGGTAGACAGTAGTATCCTTCCATGCTCACGAAAGTTATCACAATTTAGAAAAAGAGTATATATCAACTAACAGTCCAAACTTACCTACACCACCACATGCATGACG
This sequence comes from Jatropha podagrica, assembly GCA_947857235.1. Taxonomy (NCBI): domain Eukaryota; kingdom Viridiplantae; phylum Streptophyta; class Magnoliopsida; order Malpighiales; family Euphorbiaceae; genus Jatropha; species Jatropha podagrica. The sequence continues at coordinate 109,985 of CANUEP010016702.1, read as the reverse complement.
TCATTTCTTTTCTTGATTCATCAAATCAGATTTCGTGTGCTAATGGAATAAGTTTGGACACACTCTAAAAATAAATAATTTTTTTAATTTTTAAATAATTATATTTTATAATTTCTGAATAAATAATTATTTTAAGAGAAAATTTAAATTTAGTATTTTTCTTCATTGAATTATGCAAATTGTGTAATTTAGTTCAAAGTAAGGGGCGATTATGTCATACAAGTTTTTGGAATCTGTGGGGGTAGTTTCCAGGAGGGAGAGAACGTTACAGAGTGTTGTCAGTATTCCTTAACCACCGGAAATATTGGAACGAGACTCAAAACTAAATTGCTTTTCTCTGGCAAAAAAAAAAGGTCCCACTGTTACAATCTAAATTCAGGAAGATATACATATGGATAACAATAACATAATTTCTTTTGTTAATTACAATATCGAAATAATTTCTTTAATAGGTTCAGATTCAACATTCACGGTGTGAATAGCCGGCTATGATGCTGATCCTGATGCCTTTGCAGGGCTAGAAATGGTAATTTAGAGGAAATCTTATGGGCCCAAATCCAAATCAACGACCGATTTTATCCCAATAAATTTTAAGTTAGGCAAGAATTCTGTATCTTTGTAATTGAATTTCTGCGATCAGTGGATCTACTTCCGCAATCAACCAAACATGCCCAAATATAGATTATTTCCATTTTGCAGAAAATAAATTATTAATTATTTTTAAATTTATTTAGTTCTTTGGGTCCTCCAACCAATGGATCCTCATAGTTGTGCAGTGCAGGATGGGTCTTACTTGCTTCCAAACAACAATTTTATTGCTTTAACAAAAGCCTGAGAAACATACGTTTCATGGAACCTTCCTGCTCTAAAAAAGCAGTGCAAGGAAAATAAGCATATCAGAGAAAAAAGAGAGAATAGGAACAAAAGAGGACAGAATAAAATCAATTAAACTTCTATTCCTGATTTTCTTTCTCAATCTCGATATATGATTTTTTATTTACATTACGTTGGAATTCATAATTTAATTTTTAATTTTATTAAAAAGCAAAAAAGAAAAGAATAATTTTTACTTTATCATGATATATAATCTTTTATTGCTTTATAAAAATATTTTTTTAATCCAACAAAACACCACTTTTTGCTTTTGAATTTTAAAATAACAAAATGGAGCTAATTAGCATCCTCAATAATTATAAATAATTACATTCATTTCTTTGGGATTATTCCCCAAAGAAAAAAGAAAATACATTTAATCAAATAAGCTGTCTAATAATAACACCTTCAAAGGATTTAAATATTAAAAAAAAAAAAAAAAAACCTTGAGTACTTGTTTATTGAGGAATTTGAATTATTAATGTAAATTAGGAAATATTTATAAGGACTAATTTGCTATAGAATTGAAAATTTGTTTGGGTTGTCTAGTAATAAGTCCATCATAAGCTTCCAAACCCATTGACCTCATCGAAACAAAAACGGGTTAGCTTAGCAAGACCGGAACCCCGCGTTCAGCCAAAGTGGCAAATCATAGACTGAGACCAAAGAAAATCTGTTTCAAACTTTCAACATTTGCGTGCAACGTCAACTGCCCACTTGCACCATTTGTAACTTCCATTTTTCTTTTATAAATTTTAATGATTGGTTGGAATTCAAATGGAGTTGATTTTTTTTTTTTTTTTTTTTTCTGAAGGACAAATGGGTTATAGCTCTAAAGTGATAATTTAATTAGTTTTCGCTTATCTTAAAGTTTAAAATTGATAGTGTTGAACGACTGGAAGAAAAACCATGGTGGGCATGGGCTTGGAGTCTGTAGTCATCATCGAAACGACGTGGCGTAAAAGGTATAATCCTGTATTATATGTGGAAAATAAACTTTATGAGATTGTATGGGTCCCCCTTACTCTTACTGCACGTCTTCTGATCCCATATTTCACAAAACTGATAATTTCTTTTTTCTTTTAAAATGGAAAATCGGAAATTAATTCTTTACCTTTTTTAATCACGCATCATGTATATTTAGATGAACTGTATTTCAATTAAATTAGAACTTATAATTTCAAATTTATAAATAAATTTCCTTTCAAAAAAAGTAATAATAATAATAATAATATATTTGACACGTGTGTCATTGTTTTGTTACAGGATAAGAAGATGAGCAAACTTTACAAATAAATCAATTGAAAATGAGCATATATTATTGTAGGCATTTACGTGGAAAAAGAAATTTCAATAATGCACATGAAGAGCTTCAATGCAGCTTCCATGGCCGGTGAATGTAGTGTTTTGGATAAGCGTTTGGGCTCTCCACCGAAAATATTTAAGTAAGGTCCACTGGCAGCCATTTCTACTTTGGTCTTTTGACTATTGGAAACTTAATGAACACCCTGTTAGCCAGATTTTGCTTCAAATTGAATCATTTTCACTTTCAGCTCCTATATATATAATACGTACTTGAAAAATAATTTTCGTAAATACTAATTAATTTAAAAATAAAAACTGAAGATAATATTATTTTTCTCCACTAGAATTTTACTAATTTAATTACCATAAATAACATAAAGAAAAGAAAATAAGTTTGTAGATTTGACTTATTGTATGGTAGTTGCGGAATTAGGTGTTTGAGTCTATATATGTATATAGATGGAGAGTAGAAAATGTAATATTATAATTAATAAATAAGAGAAATAATTTATTATTTATTGAAATCAATCCATTCTTTTATTTATTATTAGGATAGACACATAATAGTAAAAAAAGAAATATAATTTTTTTTAATCAAATATAATAGAAACATAAAAGACATAAGGTCAAGAAAAAAAAAAAAAAGATCAAAATAAATAAGAGATAAGCATCCATGCATATAGAAATGCTGCAAAATCAATATACACATTAATTTGAAAGAGAAAACATTAACTACCGGCGCAAGATATAACGCGTTAATCGATAAGTATTATCCGAGGATAAGCAATTGAGTCAAACCCAGATAAACCCTACAACTCATTATATAAAATAAAGTCAACCAATGTCATAGAGTTGACTGTCGGTCTGTTCCCATTTTTCATTACCTTCAACCATGCCTGATTTTCTGATAACAGGTCACAAGTCCACGACCTCTGGTTCGGACCAGGAGGATGTTACACTAATTAATAATAATCAAGACTGGCAGGCAACTAAGCACATATGCAAGTCTTCCCTCCCTTCAAAGTTTAAACAAGCCACGGAAGTATTTGTTTCGCTAAATATAATTATTTAATTAAGTCTAATAATTTTCTAATTAAAAAATAAATTAAGAATTATATTCCGCTCTTTCTCGGTTGGCTTTATGGGCATAGACGGTATATGATATGATTCAGTTGCAAAACTCCATCTAGAAATAAGATAGACTTTGCTTCACTTTACCGTTTCTCTCTTCACATGATCTCAGCTGTCATAACTTTGCTAAAATACATTTACTTCGATCACCTGCGGTGTTCATGGTTTTCCCGGCTGTTATTATTTTTTTTAAAAAAATTTAAATTATGATAATTTTTCAATTTAAGATTAGTGGGCTTTTAAAATTGAGTTTTTTTTTTTTATTAATTCAGTAATAATTATGAAAAAAAATTAATATGTTTGGTTGAAATTATTATGATGTTAATAAAAAATGTATTTTGTACCTATCTGTTGTTTTTTTTTTTTTTCCGAAAACCGAAGTTTGTCGTGTTCTTTCTGAAAAATAGTTATATTATTTTCATCATTCAATCCTCAGTTTTTTTTTTTAAAAAAAAAAAAAAAATCAACAACACGTGAGATCTTTTTCCCATTTCGCAATCACGCATAAAAACGAAGAAAGCCCTTTTTGTTGTTTCTGAACATGGGCTTTACGTCTTATTTGCCGCTTTGCTCGTTAGCTTATCTGCTTCTTTTTAATTAAATTATCGATTAATTAATATTAAAACCGATATTAAAATTCCTCCCCAATAATATTTTAATCTTAAAGAATTTGCCTTTTAAATTAACAATTGTTCAATCATTTTAGCGTGTCAACTTGCAATCATTATTCGCATTGCTATTGTTAATTATTGATTTTGATGGTAATGTAGCTACTTGTTCTTATTATAAGCTGTTATGCAAGTTGAATGAGTTCCATTATTTAATGTTGCTGGGATTGTTATGTTTAATTAATTATTAGTATCTAATTATTCAGACGGTGTCGTTTTCAATGACAGGATAAGAGTTGAAAATGAAACGGACGAATCATTTGTGGTGTGAAATGAAACAAGTGTGGCAGAAGCAAAAAAAAAAAAAAAATGAATTTAATTGATTCTTTCACCAATTTAATGGGCGTCGTTTCTTGAGAGTTTAAAGTTCATCATCATCACATGCCTTGACAAGTTTGGTTTGGACAATGTAGGACCAAATTCTGGAATCGAATCATGCATAATTCTGGAATCTATTCAGATCCATCATCATCATCATCATCACTAAATTTAGATTCAGTGGCTACAGTAACATGGGTTGTTGACACTACTAGCAAAATTTGGAGATATTAAGCTGTTGATAATTAATTAAGTGGACCGATATATTTCTTTTTTTTTTCTTTCTTTAAAAAATATAACTAAACGCATTTTGGATTATTTCGACTTGTTGAAGTATGTAGCCATGGGAGATTCAATTATGCAGAAGACTAATAAAATTGAATTTTTCCTTCTCCAAGGATGGTGACCAACTTATCTTTTACGCTGCCAGATCACAAGTGGTAAAGATTCTATCCACATGGAACTAGCAAGTCCCAAGAACTTGATTAATAAATTCTCAGTAACAATAATATATAACCCACAAGCACCAGAATAAATAAAGTGACCAAAACCAAGAAAAAGACAATTTCAGTTCTATATATTATTAATATTAAACTGACAAATGCCATATATAGAATCTGAATCTGAATCTGAATCCTCCGATAGCATTTTTTCAGTACATCAGTGACAGATTCTTATCTGATAAAAGGTTGTGATAGGACCCTTCTGCATCTTTTTAGAGGGTTTATGAGTTCTGATGACTTAAAGTAACCAGATTCAATTGGAGCTCAGGAATCAGGATCTCAGGGATGAAAGTTACAGGCTGCTGCCCTTTTTCCGTGTATGTGTGGAGATGTGGCCCTCAACGGTCGTTTTCTTATATACATCATTGGAAAATATTATTATATATAATTGAGTAAAGATTGACGTATAAGATCAAATTAAAATAAGATAAAATAAAAACATCATACAAGAAATTAGAAAAACCAAAGCAGTGGTCCCCTCTAATATAGAAAAAAAAAGGGAAGCCCATGATCTTCACATTGGCAGTAACAGTACTAAGGTAATGCATGTAAAGACAGGTCCATTGAAGCTTCTATTGAAATTCCAATGTTTGCAGCCATTTTCTTCTTTCGTAGGACCACCATTAACTCTTGTAGTGGCGCACAGATGATTTCTTGATTATGTGTTTTTGGTTTTACCAAAAAAAAAAAAAAAAAATCCAAAACTTGCAAAAGGGAGAAACAAGTGCAGTTGCCTCATCACTAAAATTCTAAAATTAAATGATAGTGGTGGACTAAGCTAGGGCTGCTTTAATTAATTAATTAATTTATTTATTTTCTTTGTAAAGAGATTTTCTGTATATTTTAGTTATAATAATCTATTAGTGTACAATTATTCTGTAAATGAAGGCAAAAAATGTGATCATAATGTTTACTTTTCTATAAAATAGAGTTTGAAAGAAGAAAAGGAATGGGCCAGAAGCCCAGAAAGTAGACAATTAGATAAATAAGGCAAAAGAGTTGGAAGCACATAGAAGAGCCCAAAATAAGACAAAGTAATGGGCCAGGTTTCCATTTTCTTAAGTTTAATGGAGTCCATGAAAAACCTGTTTTTGTCCCAAATAGTTTCCCCAAATTTTGAACTTGGTCCTCATATTCTCTAACTCCCAAAAAACATAGGTTTTGCCTTTATATAGCCCAACTCAAATAAATGACGTAGCCCGATCTACAATTGCTCTTTAGAAAGTCCTACTTCTTCTTCATTGCCATGCACACTTTATGTGCATTATACAACTCTCGTGTCAGAAAAAACGAATGTCATCTTCCAAAACCCACATGAAAATTCATTTCCTTTCTTGACAGAGCTTCCAGCATGTGAAAAATTAATGTTTGGTAAGTTCATAACACTTACTGTCATGGGTTAAGTCCACTGCCCTTATTATGTTCCAAATTTGTTAGCCACAACCATCATATGTCTGTATTGCACACCCTACAAGAATTAGGTCCTTGCTATTAGAGCAGCCAACAAGGGACCAACCTTGTCCCATCTAGTTCATATCTACACAATTTTTTTTTTACTGCGAAGTTAAGTTTGTCATTCTGGTTCAGTCAAAGACAATTAAGACAGAGCACGGCTTTTAATGCCTAAGTCGTGATCTAATTAGGTAAATTTGGTTTATTTCGGATTGGGATGCTTAATTTTATATATATATATATATATATAACACAGTTGTAGCATAAGACAAAAACATCAAAACGAGTCTTGCTGAACAAAAAGACACGGGATGGAGAAATAAAGACAAGCAAATACAGCAAGAAGCTCCATCTATCACTATATTTAGTGACCATAATGTAAAGATGGACAAAAGATTGATTGCCACTATTCACATGCCCCTCTGGGTTTCCCATGTGCTTCTTCACAAACACATACAAAAATATCTTTTTGTCCTATATTATCTAAGCTCTCCAGCTATGTTAATTAAATGCTGCAATTACGTTCTCTTTCGAGTCTTTTCCAAAAAATGCAACTATTACTATAATCAACAGAGCAGAACATGTTCAATAGAATATGTTATATCTTTTCACCAGATATTAACTATAGTTACAAATTAAGCCAAAAAAGTCTTTTGAGAAACAAAGTTCAAGACTTTGAAAATTATGTAAATTTGAACCCACTTAAGTAAAATATACAGTGAAAAAAGAACCTAAAAAAAATTTTGAAAAAGAAATTACATTCAAGAATGCCATAGTCCACTCAACATGCTACGGAATTTGTTTGTAGATAGTTTCCTGACAAGTCTTTTTGCATCTGAAACTTCAGCTTCAGCAAGTTTCTCAATATTCTTCAAATAACCAGAGTTGACAATCTTTCTTCTTCCACTATTGCTACTTGTCAATGAAATTAATATGGAAAGTAAGAACTTTTTATTACCTGCTGAATTTGCCTCTTCTTGATCAAGCAATTGAAGAAGAAAGGCAATGCTGCGATCATCTTGTATGAATCTTTTCCGATTTTTAGGCACTGAAACCATGCTTGTAAGTGCCTCTGATGCCATTTCTCTAACTTCAAATGATTTTGCATCAAGAAATCTGACAAATTCAGCCATAAAACCGGCATCTCCCATTGCTTTCTTTGCTTCCTCTGATGTTCCTGATAGCCTAAATGCTACTTTAAGTGCCAATTCTTGAACTGAAACATCTCCATTTTTTAGAAAGAAAAGCAACTGATCAATAAACCCATAACTTGTCAATATGCTAATACAATTTGTTAAAGAGAAGCATAAATTTTCAATCGCCCTTAGTGCAATCTCTCTAGATTTATATGTGCATGTAATTTTTGGATCCAGAAGGTGCACTAACGCGCGAATTCCACCTTCTCTAACTATCAATTGCCTAACTGATTCATCTCCAGAAGCAATATTTTGAAGGAATTCAATTGAACTTATTTGCACAGCTTCGTCCTTCGATCTTGAAAGCTTGATAAATCTAGTAACAGCACCTTCTTCAATCATAAATTTTTTAATTTCTTCAACACCAACAAGATTTCTCAATACCCCACAAGCAGGACCAATCAGTTCTGCTCTACAATCACCAAAAGAACACATTTTTAATAAAGCCGTGACACCACCATGAGCTGAAACTGACCAAGCATTATCAGAATTCTCAGTCAATTTCTGTAAACTTCTAGCGGAAGCTTCTTTTCCCAATTCACTACCGCTTTCCAAAACCCTGACCAAAGGACCTATAACCCCAGAACCAATTAATACAGACTTGCAAGAATCAAACCCAGAAATTAAAGAAACAACCTTTGCAGCCTCTTCTTGAATTCCAATTTCAGATGAGTCAAGAAGATTAACCAAAACGTGCATAATGTCACCAACTTCAACAATTACCTTCACATATTTCTCGTCTTCTGCAATAACCTCAATTAAATGGACCAAAGCTTGTCTTTTCATTTGAGTATCACCAATCTTCATCCTGGTAAACAGATCCCTAACATAAAACCTCATATCATCTTTAGAAGCGTTGACTCCAGGCTTAGACACAACAATGGCAAACCCTTGAGTTAAAATACCTGCAGTACAAATCCCAGATAAATTTTTCACAAGCTGATCAAACTTTGCAGCCATTACATCCAAATCACTCTGCATCAAAAGCTTTCCACTGTACGAAAGATCCACACATCTTCGAGCAAGATCGTTGCAGTTGTTGGCAGCTTCTATTATAGCAGAAATGAGACCTGAAAGCAATGTGTTTTGAATGGAATCGCAATTCTCCAAGGCGATTAGGCTTGTCTGTAGCTCTTCTAACTTGTTTCTTAATAATTGCCATTTCACTGCAAAAACTCTAGTTCCATGAGAAAAGAAGATTAAAGAAGATACAACGTCAATAGCTTCCCTGAGACTGGATGTCGACGTCGATGAAGATTCTGACGAGGTCTGGTCATGTATTGGATTTTCCTGTCTCATTTTTTTTCTTTCTCTTTTTTGTGTTTTATTAATGATTTTGAAACAAACCCATATGGTATCTCCAAATGCAGAATCTAAAAGATGAATTTTTCCGTCAAGAGAGAGAAGCACGGGAAATACTAGCTGCACGTTTATCTATTCTATCCGTTATCTGTGCTTTTCTCCTGACTAACAGCAACTGAAATGGATGTAACGATGCATTTACGCAACTGTCCTTAAGAAATCAGGGGCATTTATGTCATTTAAAGCACATCAATAACTAATTACTATCTTAAAAAACTGTCTGTCAGTGTTTCCTGTGGTTTTTTATATGATTTGCTTATTGTTTTTTTTTTTATCAGCAAAATTTTTCTTTTATTATAATATTAAGAAAAAATTGAACATAATCAAACGTTTACACTGGGCAATTAGGCCTCTCCAATTCACTTAATGGGATTATTAGCGTGTTGTTGGTTGTCGTTTTGGGCTGTATTTTTCTTAATTATTTTTGTTTTTGCCAGTACTTAATGGTGGAGGTTACCAAAATTTGAGGCAGTAATTTATTACATAATTAGGAAAATTGCTTATTCCAGGCTCCCAATTGCTAAAAGGAGGATAAGAGAAAACAAAAGGCCTAGGCGAAGGGAAGGGCCATGGACCATGCCCAGAGAAGAAGAGTGTCCTTAGATAGGGTGAAAAAAAGAAATGAGTAGCTTTCAATATTGTGGGAGGATAGAGAAGACATAAAGGACACCCCACCATGTGAAGGGCTTTGTTGGATGCCTTGAGCTAGCAGTCACCTTTTTAATAGCAAGTGGAGATGAATGAAGCCTTCACTCATGGTTTTCTTTCCTTTCTGTTCTTTTCTGTCTGTCTGAATATTTTTTTTCATTTTAATATGGTAAAGTGTATTAAGACTTAATTAATTAAGTCATGAGTTGGTGGTTTTTAAATTTAATTAATTGACTTTGTCAAGGTCGCTATGTCGTTTGAGGTGGCAGATAGTGAGAGGAGCTAAACAAAAAACTAAAAGAAATCCAAAAGGGTTCTCTCATGTCAACACAATTTTACAAAAAGAAACCAGAAAGCATGTTGACTATTTATAAATTAAGCTTGCGGAATTTTATAATTTAAAAAAAAAAAAAAAAAAGGTTAAAAAGAAGATTAAACCCATAGAAAATGACAATGACATGATTAGAAGACTAATTATGCACTAAGTTTGTCTCATTTCATCCATTATTATTCTGCTGGTCACGGATTCTTATTTTATGAATCTTTTGGCAATTAGCATGCTTTGGATGGATATTAATCTACTTTATAATTTGTAAATGTATGTGCAAATTATCTTTTTCGAAAAAAATAAAATAAAATACACATGTGGAAAACTCTTTCTGGGTTGTCTTCAGCAATGGACTTTCTGTTAGTAGGCCACTGTCTGCTATCAGAAATCAGAAAATGTTTGTTGCCTTCCTTCTCTTCATAGCATATAATTTGAACTTTGCATCTTTACTACTCTCAATATAGTGCTAGTGGGGCCTTTGTTATTGCTTTTAGAATTTATCTCTTACATTTTGAGCCTTTTGTGTAGTCTCTTTTACTTTTTTTTTTTTTTTTTTTTTTTTTTGAACATACGATATTATATCGGACGGGTTAACTCAGTTGGTAATATTACCAATGAACTAAGTAAATATATAGGCAAAATACCGAATGCAGGCTTGGTTAATATTATTTGGAAAAGAAAGAATACCCTTAACTTTATATATATAGGGCTGTTGTGTAGCTACATACATACATGTGGAGTGTTAGGTACATATCGCCATTTGTATGAATGCAAAAGCAAGAAACTGATAGTTTGGGATACATGTAACTTTGAGTACAGGAGAAGGGAAATTCAAGAACGAAAAAGTTGTGGCCACAATATACCTTGGCTTTGAAGAGAAAGGTATATGCAGCAAAATTTTCATGCCCGTCTACTACTCTGTTGAGAGAAAAAAAAAAACAATAATAACATCAAACCTTTTATAAAGTTTGATAAGAAAAGTGATTGCTTGATGTGGATATAAAGATTTGGTGTCACTGTTCCTATCCTTATATTATATTTTCCAACTATAATAAAATTTTCAATCTTTGTGAAGATGCAGTGGTTTTTGTATTTAATAAGCAATCTAAATGATATGGGTTGTCAAATAATATTGATCTTAATCCGAAAATATTATTCTTGCTTTTACAATTTGGGCAATCGAAAGTGTTCTCTGAGCAAAATGGTTAAGTTTAGATGGTAGAATCTGTTTGATGATGAAGCACATAATTGCTGAATCTGGCATTTTGGAGTAATAATGAAATGTTAAAATAGATGGGATAGTGAGTGGCTTTGATTTCACAACTTACAATACAAGAAAATGATGTGTCCACACTCCTCACAACATCGAGCATCTGTGACTGTTTTTAGCTTCGCATTTGAACGAGACAGATTAACAAAATGTTGCTTCTTTCAAACACTAATTAATGGTTTGTAATTGCAAATATAGTAATTAGGGTTGTAAGTACCGAGAAATAATTCAGATTTCAAAGTTACAAAATTAGCTAATTATTTTATTTATTTTGTGATTTGATTAATAAATAATAATAATAGTAAATATTAAGAATAAAAATAAAAAATAAAAAAAATCGATTGGAGCACTTTCCTTCCCAAATATGGGCATCGGAATTGGGCCATTGGCCGAAACAGGCTTTGATTAATCTAGTGGGACCCATGGGAAGGAAATGTGACTGAATTTGATGACTGATGACACGTGAATGCTAAAAAACAAAATAATGACTGTAAATAAAGGGAAAATTCGAATTTTATAATATTTTTCGATAAAAAATAATAGAAAAATATACAGAGTTGTGAGTAAAATTTTGGAAGCGAACTGATGGCTTGCCTGAAAAGATAATTTGCTACCCACAAAACAATCGTGAACCTATTAATGACACGTGACTTTACGTATGATCATAGATCTTCTAATATGGCCTGCTAAGAGCGGCCCGGACCAGCCCAATATAATTACTTTCAGGTCCAAAACACATTGGATAGCAATAAGCTTTCCAATAGGATCAGACTTTTCATTGGTTTGGAGAAAATCTCCGGTTAAGTTTTTTTGTAGCAAAATCAAAGGATTTGAAGGTTCTACGCAGCTTTTCCGCAAGTTCACTCATGAAATGAATCATTGACAGAACATAAAATTGCAGCATTTAAGATGTGATATGGAAATATCAACCATCGGTATAAACTATAACAAAGAGCTTCAAAAGTATCCATTCCTGTTAACTTTCAAGTCTCCAAATTCTTGGGAAGAGAGTAATTGTGAATCGATACAAATGAATAGACCTAAGAACAAAATAGATTCAAAGGTCTTCCGAATCAAATAAAATTAGAAAGAAAACGATACTGAATCAGAAGCAAAAAGACAGTCAGTCATCGACCTTTGAACATTCACAGGGAAATCATTGGCAAATAGTAGCCATTCAGCCACAAACATACCACACCTCCAAGATAATGTGGACCCACAAAACAATTAGCCTCTTTCGCCGCTGACTATCCCACAAGCCGTTGATTAAAAATTGGTCCTTTGTCTACTGCACTTGCATATGCCATTGGGTGCATCCAAATGTATTGATCCCATAAGCCTATAAGTTCATACCTTATACCTGGCTTCAATCAATGTGCACCCTTTCCTTCGTTCAGGGCTATAATAGTCTCACCACAAACCTTGCCTTGAGTACTCACTGCTTTCTATCTTTTGATCTCTTCCACCACACTCCAGAACAGAGCCATGTTAGAAGGTAAAGCTGTTGTTGGCGAGACTGACATGCTTCAAACCATGCAGCAGGATGCACTTAACTTAGCTGCAAAGGCCCTTGATATCTTTGATGTCACGGAGTCTACTGATATTGCCCGCTTTATTAAAAAGGTGACCTCCTGAATCAATTTGATTTTGAGCTCAATATTGAATCGTTAAGGAACGCAAAACATCCTTTTGTTATGCCTTGAAAATCGTTGTTGCAGGATTTTGACATTCTCCACAGACCGGGATGGCAATGCCTAGTAGGGACAGATTTTGGTTCCTTTGTGACCCATTATCATGGCTGCTTCATCTACTTCAATATTGGCAGTACTGCAATTCTGCTATTCAGGTGTGCTGTAAATCAAGTGGACGAAGCAACCGTGTTTCCATCTCTGAATTGATGAATAGGCTTTGTTCTTATTGTATCTTTTTCACTTCCATATTCCACTGTTCACTGCTTGGAGAAAATAAACAACAGTAGAAGTATGGATTCATGTTTCTTTGACCCATTTTGTCTTCTTCTAACCATTCACATCACAAATATGAAATGCATATCCAACGAAGCTTTCTCTGCAGGACCTATTGAGTAGAGAATACAAGTGCCATAAGAAAGACATACAAGTGACACAAAATGTACAGGGTAGGAATATTAATACATGAAAGAGCCTCACGAAGACAAAACTTGGTAGAAAATTTGAAGAGTGCATAACTTCCATGGCAAAACAGTAACTTAACCACACAGTAACTTAATCACTGATGGGCATAAATACATGTCTTCAGCACACACTCTTCAGTCTAGTTGCTCAAAGTGCTTCTTGATACATTTTTAAACCTATACTACAGTCACTGCACAATGGTTGCCAGGATAAATAGTTCAACTCAACCAACCATGAGAATTATGCAGGCAACTCAGCTACCTATGATCAAAAGGCAAAAGCAGGGAATAAAGGGGATTTCTCCTCCCACATTGAGCTTCTGTGCCTTCCCCTCATAAAGGAGAGGCACTAATAGGCAACCCATGCTCTGAAGTTCTTGCCAGCTTATGAGTGCCTGTCAATGTCACTTCATGTATGTGAATGTGCACAAACCTATGCATGTACACCTGTGTATATGAAACCGAGTATTTATATATTTTTTTTCATGTTGTGTACAAGAGAGAGACAGGGGTTACCTATGTTATAAACCTGAAAGAGTGAGGACAGAAGGAGGGGCATCTCTTCTTGGTCCGGCAACAGAACGGTAAACGTAAACTTTATCAGCCTGACTCTCATCACTCCATTCTTCCTTCATTACCTCCACATTCAATCTAGGCATTTCCCTTGCCAATAGCCGACAGCCATTCATTGTCACTTTGCAGGATGACATCCAAAGTGACCTCATAGATTCATACTTCTCTATACCTGAGAGAAGAGCTGCATTTCCAAATGGGCAATCCCTTATCTCAAGTTTTCTCAACTTTGGACAACCTCCTAGTACACACTGCATCCCCCAGTCGCTGCTGCCAGCAAAAGCTACGGAAAGAGTTTCCAAATTTTTTGCATACCTCCCAATATACTCGAATGTCAGGTCTGTCAAGAGACCCGAAACTGAAAGTCTCTGAAGTTTATTGCAAGTCTTCACAACTGCACCAAAAGCCTCATCCATAGGTTCATTTGTCGTGTAATCTGGTTGACCAGGATTCATTATGCAGAGACGGAAATGAGTGAAGTTTGGACAGTTTTGCACAATTGTTGCTACTGCAGCATTCGTCATCTGCCGGCAAAAGTAGAGAACATAGTGAAGTCTCCGACAACCATAAGACACAGCAACAAAACCTGCTTCGGTCACCCCATGTATAATTTCCTCATCAAAGGGATCCGCAGGGAAGACACGGAGTTCCTCCAGCAAAGGGCAGTGTGATCCAACAGCCTCCAGCCCTTTGTCCTCCACAGTGTCCAGGACCTGCAACAAGATTATAATTAAACCCCCAAGAGAACTGAAGTTGCGAAGGCTTGTCTATGACTTACTTCATGATCAACCAGTGTTTTAAATGTAATTGTTATTCAAATAGTTTCAAAAGGAAAGCTAGGAAAAGTGCCAGGGTAAATGACCTGTAGGGTTTTTATTCTTTGAATATCTCAAGCTCTTATACATTCCCGTGCACTCAAGATAACAATATATATCCAGACCCAAAGATTGATGTTATATAAAAGATGTGTAGCGTAGACAGAGCAAAATATTCAGGGTGTTCCCATAAAAACATTAAGCGCAACTGGGAATACAATAGAACAATCAAGAACAAGAGAAGCTTTCTAGTATTCTGACACATTTGAAACAAAATATCCAATTAAGAAATAGTGATTGTTGAATAGCTAAACCAAGTTGTGCAAGATAGGACAAACACATGGTATAGCCAAAGAGAATGAAGGTATCTGTCTTCCAGAAACATAAATGGATAGGGAAAAAAGAAAGAAAGAAAATGGTTTCTTACCCATAGTCGGTGAAGTTGTGGGCAGTGTCGAAGAAGATTATCAAGTTCAAGACTTTGCAAAGCAGCATAGCTCAAATTTAGGAAGGTCAAGTTTGTACAAGCAGGGTAGAGAACTGGTAAATATAGTGCCATCGCTTCCCATAAACCAGAAAGGTTATCTAGGTTCTTACAATGGCTGAATGCATTTTCGAGATCAGTGTACTGTTGGGTAGAGAGCTCTTGTGAGAAAGAGCCAGTACCAAGCTCTGTTAATTGTGGGGCACCAACGAGCAGCCTTTGTAGTTGGTCCAAGGAAATATTTTTGTTGACCTTCAGAACCTTTAATGATTTGCACCTAGACACAAGTCTCTCAAGGGCATCAAAATTGACTTCACTATTTAGGTTGGCAAAGTTTAATACTTCCAATGATGAGAAGCTTTCAGGAAAGCAGCTCAGCCAACTGCCACTCTTGTCATCAATACCATTCTCCTGTATGTCAAGCTCAGTCAAATTCCTGAAACCAAACAAGAATCAGAAATTTCCTCATACAAGATATCTAGCATACACCATCTGAGGCTGGGAGCAAGAAAGATAGCTGAAGAATGGCTAAACAATACCCTAAATATTACAAGTTCTATGAAATTGAGGAGCTATAAACTTACAATAGATCTTTAAGGAAATCTAAAGAAAAACAACAGCAGCTCCATATAAAGTACTCATGGATCATTAATTATCATTTCCGCATTTATAATTTCCTGTTTGAGCTATACAAAGTTCAAGGGGAAACGATCATATTAAAGCAAAATAATTGAGTATATAATGTTGCACACTTGACACAAGGAAAATTAACCCTGCTCATGCCAAATGATAACTTCATAACATGTCAGTAAACCCAGAATAGCAAATCCACGACAATTAGCTGGTGGTACATCGGCACAAAGCTCTCCAATCGAATCAGCAAGTATCTAGATTATTTATCGGGAGAAAGGATTAAGTAGGGTAGTTTCGGTCACTAAAACGAAATAAATATCACCAGGTTCTCCACGCCACGTTACTGCTAAATAAAGAAAAACCTCTACCGCCACCCGTCTTCTCTCACATGATGCCTATGCAGCCAAACGATATTCAAGGAAATGGCCGTGCATTGCAAATGTATGCAAATCATTAAAAAAGGTTATCGTGGCTCTACAAAATTTTTTAAAAAAAAAAAAAAAGAAATGCAAGCTGGCCAAAACTTATTTGTCTGATATCCCAAATAAAAAAAATGCTACCTTTTCTTTTATTCTACTTTCTATTTTCTAATAGTCCAAGCAGACATTGACAGAAATAATTCCCACATTACACTGCCTAGAAGATATCCAACGCTAAATAAAGCATCTTGAGTATTATTCATTCATTCATATCCCTAGTCATTGCTTACTGCTCAGTAAACCAACCAACCACCAATTCGTATGTGTGTACTTGTGCAGTGGATGACATGTTGACAAAAGGATTATACCATCCAATAAATGCGGATTAACAGGTCAAATGTCACATCGGAACAAAAGGGAAATAAAGCATTACCGCAAGCACATGAGAAAGGAAGTGGAACAATAGAACCATAAGTAATGCCATTTAGCTCCTGCTTTTCTGGCAACGTAAATAGAGTCAAATAAATTGTTCTGATCCATAGCTAAAAGGGCCAAGAAGGTATTCGATTTATGGCTGCAGAGATTTACTCAGAGTAGTCTTTAGATCTTGAGAGATCTTATTAGGGAAAATGAAAACTAAAATCAATTTGAGAATCCTGAATTGGGGAAGAAAGGAGGCAGAAAAAAAAAACAAAAAAACAAAAACAAAAATACAAGAACCATATCAGATCCATAATTGACCCAATAATACATACAACTGTATCTACTAAGCAACCAAGTAGCAGTAGCAAGACCAATGTCCATGAAAATAATTGACCCAATAATACATACAATGAAACACAGAAATTTCTATTAAAAAAAAAGGATATTTGAGACGATAACGACATCAAATATCATGCCACAAACCAATAAATGCCCTTCAACAGGTCAAACGTCAAATCAAGAAAAGTAAATTAGAGTTAAAAAAAAAAGTAAACACAAAATAGTAGAACCATTTTTATCAATTTAGCACCGGTACCTTTTACAAGCGAAAACCAGAAACCAGCCCACTTATTTCACAAACTCAAACTCAAAAACAAAGAACAGAACAATCCATTCAAAACGTTTGTCTAACACCCACAAACAAATGATGGATCTTAACCCAATAACGGAGACACTAAATGCAAAGCACACAATTGATACTAAAAATTCAAAACACAAAACACAAAACTTTAAGCGAAATTGAAAAGCGAACAAAGAAATAAGCAGTAGATTAGAGGAAAATCCGCACTTGCAATGAGTGGCAATGGCTGCAAGCCCATCAGTACTGAACCCATCACAGCTTAGAAGCGAGAGAGCCTTAAAGTTGGGAAAGTTGAAGGCCAAAAACTCTAAGCTCTCGTCAGTAATAGACATTCTTTTAAGCCTAAGCTCCTCTAGAAATGGGTATTTGGAGGCGAAAACAAGCAGCCAAGACTGAATATTAGCACCCCAATTCCGAGGGACCAAATTGAAGTCCGAGAATCTCGGTTTCCCTTTAAGGGTAACACTGCGGATTTTCGGAAACCGACGAGCAACGATCTCTGGAGAAACTGAGTAGCAATTACCAATAAAAACATGAGTTCGCGACCAGCTCTCTGCGTTGTACCAGTCCTTGCATACCAGAGAAACCGAGCTCCGGTCTTTAGTAGATTTCAGCAGTCCCAGAACGCGTTCTAGTACCTCATCAGGAAATGGAGATGACCGAGTTGACTCGATTGGCAACTCCAGCGATTCTTTCTTCCTCTTCGAATTACGATCCATTATATAGTTGGTCAAAACACAATCCCCTCCAAATCACCGCAGCTCAAATCACCATTAACACTAAAATTTCTTAAAAAGAAAATGCAAAACCCAAAAACTCTTATGGATAATTTATTAAGACAAAAAAAGAAACAAGAAATGATTGGGTTTGCACCTTTAGGTGGAAATGTTATACCTTTGAGACTTTCCAAGTTAAGAGAAAAAGGACTGTCTTATGGAAACACTGGAAAGCTTTCTCTCTTCTCTCTTCTCTCTTCTCTAAATTTAGGAAGCTTGTTGTGGGTGAAGAGGCCAAAGATGAAAGAAGCTCAGGCACTCGCGTATTATAGCAAAAGCAACAGACACAGTATTTCTAATAAAATACTAAAACTAAATTATTATCAGAAAAAAAAAAATTATAAAATAGTGATTTTTTACTTTTTAAAACGATTTTATAGTATTATAATTTTTTTTTGGTATATTATTATAATTTTATTTATTCACTCCCATTTTAGCTGAAGCTGACACAGAGATGGCAAATGAGAGAGTGAGAGAAAGACGAGCATATCATAGCCTACCGCACCTAACCTGTACTGTGGTGCGCAATGCGCACAACGTCCCATCTTCGGCCACGTACGTGATTTTGGACCTTGCAATGCGCACTGCGCATATGGTGGATGTTAGAATGTAAACTCGAGGATTTGAGTCAAACGAGCTGAGAATTAAAAAAAAAAAAAAAAAAAAAGTTTGGCCGTTTATTTGTTTTCCTTTTGTTTTTGTCTTGTTTTCCAATTATAACCCCGCTCGCCGGTCGGGATTTTTCCGTCGGATGGTGAAACTGTAAAGTAGAGGCGGAAAATCGAAAGAGAAAATTTTGGGATGATTTATAATTAGCGACAAAAATTTATATTTCATTTGAAATTGCTTTTACTATGAAATTATTCGGAGAAATATCTTTTAAAATCAACGAAAAAGTCTTTCAGATTTAATTATGAGATTCAAAATAGTAAAACAAAACTTGAATTCATTGTGAAATCGAGAGGTATATTTATTATTTCAAGTTCATTAATTGAAACGTTTATGTCAAATAAAAGAAGTAAATGTTTATAATTAATGAAAAAAAACGTTTTTGACACGTCGAATACAAATTATTCACAGAAATTGAAAACTTCCAATTGGCAGAGATTTGAATCTCAACAGAAGCTGAAATTTTCACGGAAATAGTTTCGTACGCAAGTTTCAACTCCTTTACATTTTGAAGGAAAGGAAAAAGAAAAAGATCCAAACACAGCTTATCTGATACCCATAACTTGACATCTCATCACGCTGCCATCAATGATATCCTGACCAATCACTTTTCTTCGAAAACAACATTCCACTTTTTAGTTACAGAAATGCCCTTTCGGATGTTCTGACCTTCAATCATAACCAGAAAAATACTTTTTCTCTTATTGATAATTCTATATTTTTTTAATTAATATTTAAGAATTGTTTCTTTCCGCTGTGCATGGTGGACCAGCAGTGCAAAGCTGGATTTAACGATCGGTCCTGTGATTAAATGAATTTACGGCAGTTGCACTTGCCGTATCAGCTCGGCTCCGAAGCTCTGACCCAGGGCCAGGGACATAGAGAAAAGGAAACCAGGCTTCAGCTTCAGCTTCAGCGTTTATGCAGGTATAGGAGCTGTGGGCATTTTTGTAAAGTTGTGGGGAAGAGAGGGCTGTAGGGGGGTCATGTCATGTTTGGTAATTGGTAGTTTAATAGGCTCATTAATTTATGATTGGGCCAATTTGGTATCCGACCCAAATATCCAACCCAACAACTAAGCAATTGGAAAAGCTGGGAACGTGCAATATTGCAATCTCAATCTGCATGCAATTTATTTTATTACAGTGATGTCCACGTGCCTCTATTAAATGGCTTCAATGCCTAGTTACCAAGTTCATAATTATATCAGTTCAAATCCGTTTCTAAAACATTGAGGCAAAGTTTAATAATTTTTTTTTTTAAATATAATAATAAGTTTTAGCCTTCTAGTTAAAAAATGAAAGTATATAATAATTTTATATGGTACCTAGTCAGTGATTTAATCAATTAATTGCACAAAAGAATGACATTTTGGAAGCAAAACTAAAGAGCCAAAGACAGAGAAATCATGTGGGAGGTCACGTGATGTCCTCTTAAACCGCACGAGTCAACGGTTATGTTAATTAATTAGTGTTTAAATGTCATAAGTTCACACTTGAGATTGTGGAAAACAGACTTATATAGTGGCTTATTATTTATGCGATCGCCTAATGAGATCTTACCTTAGTTATATATAATTACAAATTGTGTATTCAATTTTACATAAAAATTTAAAACGTGGGATTGAGATTATTGTTATTTTTTTTTCAAAATCTTATTGGATTATATATATTCTCGCTTTTTAGAAATATAAATCTTATAGAAATAATAAAAAAATAAATTCAATTTTACTCTTATTTATATTAAAACGAATAAATATCTTCAAAAGTTACTTCTAATTTTGAGATTAAAAGAATTTAATTAAATTAACCTAAATTACTCCCCTCTTCTTCAAATTTGGAGTTATAGTCTTGAGCTTTCTGTTGCATTACGAGATAATTATGCTATTGGCTAATAATATTTCTACTGTAAACCATTGGGAAAACGAAATCAATTTCATTCCATTATTATCAATATATTATTATACAATAAGGAACATAGGTGTAGGCGCCACGTCATTTCTTGCATAAATTAATAAATAAGAGGCATGGCGCATGTAATAAATGCAACAGTGGCATATCAACTGTGTGCTCTTCTGAGGATAGGTTTGGTGGGCCCTACCAATTTACTAATTAGTGGGCCCCTATCTTAGGTAGGTTATTCAGCAATGCCAAGATGGGTTAGGTTATACGTCTATGAAACACTAGCCAACTTGCATTGGATTGGACTTTCTGTTCATCATCATTATTTAAATGGCTAATGGTGAACAAGAGAATTAATTAATTTTTTTTTTTTTTTTTTTTACAATTTAATTGGTGATTGTTAGTCTTTAAACATCATGCCACGTAATACCTCATTTTTTCCCATGTGCAGTCCACCATCACCAGCTCTTAAATATGAGTGTTCGCATATATTTTTAGCATTGAACAATGGGCCAATAAGTTCATTTGCATGTTCTAAAATAATAATCCCCAAAGAAGAGAATAGTACAAAGTTTCGAGTTACTTGGAAAAATGCTGATGGATTAAGAAATTTGAAAACCGAATTTTGTTAGATAAAAAAGTCCTTTCACCTAAAGTATTAATTCTCTAAAACAAGAACCCGCCAATCAGCATAAACATTGGTTCCTCTAAAATGGAAGGCTATGCTTAAACTTCTTTTCCATTTAGAAATTTAGAATAGAGACCCCTGCCCTTTTGTCCCCTGAGGATTAAGAACCCCATGTTCTCCCGACCATATGTATCTTTCCATGTCCGCATCATTGTCCAATCTACGTAATATTGTCCATTGCCCACAATGTATCACCAAAAGAAAGAAAGGAGAACTCGTTTGGGGGTCTTACACGTGGCAGCTGGCCTGCAGGACAAATAATTTTGTCCGCGAGTCACTAGCTGTTTATTCGCTTTTAGTTAATTGTATATTTACGGTTAAATTTAAACGGCATAGTCTTTAATCTGGCCTAGGCTTTGGTACTCCTTGAATGCTCTATGACAAGGTGTTTCTGAGTTATTCAGCATCATTTTCTCCATCCATCAGGCTATTATTTTGTCACTTCATGTGAAATAGATTTGAACTTAAAAGAATTTATTTTTTAGTTTTTACTTTCTAGGAAAGAATTGTTGAGTTTTCGTCTGAGTTAGTAAATGGTCATTGATTGGCTTAATATGGGTATGGGTATGGGTTAATGCGATGAGAATGCCAGTTAACTAATTCAAGTTCAGTACTGTGCCTAATTTTTCCATACACACTGGCTCAGAACAAATCTATAGCTATGAACACAATGCTGTCCCAAACAGAACACCACTGGCCCAAGGCCCAAGCATGAGATAAGATTAATCGAGATCTGTGTTGGCCCAAGCATGAGATAAGATTAATCGAGATCTGTGTTGGCCCAACCATAAGATATGAAGATCAAGCGTACATCCCGGAAGCATTCAAAATCCAAATCTTCAATTAAAATATTTTAGCAGCAAAATCAGGCACAATGAGAATATACCGATATAGAGGTGACAACTCAAAGATTTAACTAAACATGCAAATATATCTGACAAATTACTGGTAAACTAACGACGGGTTTCCATACATATGGTCATTAAATGAATTGAATAAGGCAAAAATGTGAGCAAAAATTTTTTCCGCAGCTCAAGAACCTGTTGTCAACTGCCTCAAATGCCACTGGAATCCCTCCCAAAAATGAAACGCCTTGTCCAGTCTGTTATCACTAATGCTCTTGTGCGCCAGCTCACTTGCTTGCTGAAGGACGGGGAAACAATATTAATGTGAAAAGGAACTCAGAATTTGGAGCAATTTGAGGATTTGCAAACAAAGAAAGATTGGTTACCTGGCATAGACAGAATACCAAAGCCATTGACTGCTGTGTCCAATTGAAACCCAATCACCAGGTAGTTGTGCTGCCGTTTGCTCACCTCCCAGTGGAGCGAATTGCCCAAGATGCCTATACCTGGAAAAAAAGTCGCCATAAATTTCTTAACCGCTAAAAAGTCTCCAACAAGCAATTCCTAACAGATTCAGAAAGTTCCAAAGGCGGCGGCTGCTCTGAAGACTTTGCAATTATAAATGAAATGCATCGGGCCCCATGAACAAATAAATCAATTCCCATGCACAAACTTGCATATGGATGAAAGGTCATCGAGATAAGAGAGAAACCTGAAAGGTTGAAACCGATGGCGACCTTCCCCCCGGAACCTAATAGGGCCTTCCGGATTTTTCTCAGCCTCTTCCATGCGGTTGAAGCATTTGGCAAGGTAGGCACCTTGTTGAGATGCAACCTGGGATTGTTGAATAAACAAAAATAATAAGCAGATAATTTTTTTTTAAGAAAATATATAAGCAAGTAGACTCGTCTATGACTAAAGCATCATAACACCTGTGCGGTTGCTGGGAGATTCTTCATCTGAGAATCCACTTCAGAAAGAACTGTTTTAAACTCCTCGATATTTAGTTCAATAGATTCTTTTGCAACGTCCCCTTTGGCAGCCTTCAGCAGATCAACAATATTGCTCATTTTCTTGTTCTTCAGATAAAGTTCCACCTGGGGATATCTTTGAGAAATGTCTTTAATAACTTCTTGAAATTCTTTTACCGTAAGTGTTCCGGAATTGTCCTTGTCTGCCTTCTTGAATATTGCTGAGATATCTTCCTACAAGCGGAGCAGAAATAAGAAAGAATAAGCCAAAAGAAAAACAGATGGGAGACTACATTGTCATGGGGTAAACTAGAACAACTTTCAATACAAACGATGGCAGAGTATAAAGATGCTAACAGAAGACAAAAACCAGAACATCAATGATTATAAATTCAATTAGAGGGTGATATAAATTGTAACAGGAGATACAACATGTACCATGACTTTGCGTTGGTTGATTGTGGCACAATCACCGAGTGCATATACATTGTTGCATCCCTCAACTCGCAGCCACTCGTCAGTTGCTAAAGCACGCCTGTTGTTCTGTTTACAGGAACAGACAAATGCATGGAAAGAAATTGAGAAAAAAGACTGCTCATTGTGCCTAAGATTTTAAAGAAACTATTGGAAGAAAGACTCTAGAAAATAAGAAACAAAGCATTACATCAATTCATATGCCTACGACATACCTGACCAATTTGCTTCATAAAATCCCTTATGACTGGACGAGTTCCAATTCCAGTTGACCAGACAACCATTCCATAAGGTACGGAAGCAATTTCTCCATTCCCCCTTACTTTAGTGGATATTTCTTTATCAGATACTCCCACAACCATGGAACCTAATTTCACATCAATGCCATCTCTTTTGAACTTTTCTTCAGCAAAGTCTGTGATTCTTTTGTCAAACCTGCAAATATGAACGCCCACAAGCATTAGACATCTTCTTCATGAAAATGTAGGGTGGGGGATATCCAAATAATTTGAAAGCCAAATGGGAACTCATATGGGCAAAAAAATTCATACATATGTGAATCAAAGAGCATATACTTTTGCTTTACCTTTTCCAAACTCCAATAAAAAGGTGAAAAATAAGTACTTCAGACAAATTAATTAACTATTTTGGGAGTTGTCCTTATACTATTTAACAGTTTATGCAAGAACTTCTCTACTGTTTATGAATCCAAAAGCAAATAGATCACTAAGGACCCCATGATCTCGAGGACTTCCTTTCTAATCAGAGTGGTCTGAGGCCTCCATTTATGTCCTTCTTCCATGTGCTGGTCCTCTATGAGAGGATGGAATTAAACAAGTAAAACTTCTTCCACATGCCTTTCGTTCTAGGTAATGCAGACAACAACATGATTCAATTTCCTAGTAACCTGTTTGCCCCAATTTAATAATAGGGAACAGTTATAATGCTTTGAAAACAAGGAGGTATGCATCGAACATGACAAAAAAAATCGTGTCTCTCTGATCCTTACATGTTCAGGATATGGTCTGCTGCCTCAAGAAGTGTTATCTTTACAAAATCTTTGGCTGCAGGATATAATTTGACCAAGTCCTCATTAACAAAATCATGAAGCTCTGCAGCAAATTCCACACCAGTGGGGCCACCACCAACCACCACAAAATGAAGAATTCTCTTCCTCTCCTCCTCAGTTAAACCTGGCAGACATGCCTTCTCAAAGTTGTCAATGACATTCCTACGAATCTTCTGAGCATCTTCAACCTCCTGCAAGTGAAAATGCATTGCGTAGAAAGTTAACAATGTGTCCATAAAAGAATTTTCCAATATCCCAAACACTGCAGTGATATCTTTCCTATTTTTTATGTTCCACATCTTTATTAGCCAAAGAATTTTCAAAAGAGTAAACAAAGGAGGAGGAATGCTTATATTGAAAAAGGTTTCCAAGTAAATTACTTTCAAGAAATTGCAACGCTCCTCGACACCAGGTGTGTTGAATGTATTTGGGCGAGCTCCCATGGCTATTACAAGGTAGTCGTATTCTACCACAAATTCTTTTTTCCCATTCAAATTGTTATATTCATTCGATCGGCAATAAACCTTTTTGTTTTCTGCATCAATCTTGAAACACTCGCCTTCCGAGAAACAAACATCCATTTTTTTCTGCAAAAGGAAAAATAAGAACCAATCAGTGCTTTACCTCAAAATAACCACAAGATATTGGTTATCAAACATAATACTCATATGAATGATAAATTCGAACAATTTTCCTTAATTTTATGTGGTTAGTCTCTAGCTCTTCATTTTTTCGAGAATTGACCGGTTCAGCTGCTCATAAATGGATGTTCCATACAGTTACTTAACGCTTCAACAAAGTTCCTATTTGTCTTTTCCGTACACCAATAAATGATGTTCAACACTCAATACATGAACGACGATATGAAAAGAAAATTTAATCGGACATCTGAACCGAAGAGTCCACAGGGCATTGACACTTCAGACCTAGACTTAATATTGGATGTCAGAACTCCAACATATCATTCTGTTCGTGTTCGGAGACATAACATCATTTGCAAACATTGTCAGGAGAATGGTGATCAATTGGCAGTCACTGGGCAAAAACTATGAGAAAACCATTTAGGAACAGAATAAGAGAATCTGAAATCTGAATTTGTGAAAGGGCACTGATTATAGAAATCACAGCAAATATTTACGGAGTAAATTTGCTTACCTTCCTGACAATATTACGAATAGGTTCAACAATGCTGCGAGCTTCCACTGTACCAACCGTAACACTTGGTAGCAGCGGAGTAAATGCAAAGTAGTTGCGAGGCGAAATCACTTGGACATCATATGAGGGGTCATTTAGTTTCTTCAAAAAACTTGTTCCTGCCCAACCAGTTCCCAGCACCACCACTTTCTTTTTCTTACTCACCGTCTCGGATGGTGGTGCCCCAGCAAGTACACCATTGGATGAGTTCGCATCAGCATAAGCCACAAGACCCCCACCACTGCAAAGTATGCCAATGGCATTTGGAACAACCAACAGAGAAACAGAAGTAAGAACAAGGGGCAACATATTGAATTACTAATTTACTAAAATTTTAAAAGAAAGGGCCAAAAATTAATTGAGGAAGAAGTTAGATTTGGCAAAAGCTTAAAATCTTCATTATTAAGATCAATGACTGTTTTTGCAACTTCTTAAAAATTAAAATCAATTCATATGAAAAATAATAAGCTGACGATACAGACAATTCTGAAAATTGAATTGCTTGTGCAGCTCTTAAAAGCAGTGCATTTTTTCAAGATCTAGCCTAGCAAGCAACCACTATCCAATTAAGCAAGCAATTCAGTTTTCCTAAAATTATCACAGCATGTATTTAACAATAAAACAAAAATCAACAACATGCCTTTCAAAAGGTTGTAAAACATAAATAAGACGAAAATGAAAAATGAAAAAGCATAGACAGGTGCAAACATTTCTTCTATGTTTTTAAAAATTTAAGAAAATTTGTGTGCCAAAATGTCAGAGACAGAAGAGCACTTTCACTTTGCTCTGCTCTCTCTCCACCGTAACTCTGTTTTTTCTCGCTAGCGCATATTTGTATGAGGTAGTAAACCGAATTTCCGAAAGGAATACAATTATACAAATCTCAAATAATTAATGGCAATCAAAGCGTTCTAAATCTGCTAACACACGACACATGAAAAAAAAAAAAAAATAAATAAAAGAAATGTATATGATGATCTTAATAATATTAATAGAAAATAATGATTACTACAGATGAAAAGCCAATAGCATATTAAGAAAAATAATAGACAAAATTAACAGATCAAATCAATTAAACAAAATAAATCTGACGAGAAAAAAAAAGAAGAAGCAATGTATGGAATGGAATTGAAAAAGCAGAAGAGGATGAAACAGGTATATACCTGACGGTGCAGACCACAACAAACTTAGAGAGGAAAGGATAGTCGCGGAAAGATCTAGATGCCCTCTCGAATATACTAAAACCTCTCATTTTCGTTTCCAACAGTCCTGCAGAAAGCAATCGATAAGCAGATAGCAACAATCAGCTATATAGTAATGGAAGGTTTTCCAGTAAACCAGAGGAAAATGAACAAGAGAACGTTACGCAGAGAGACGTGGCTTTGCTTCTTAAGTTATACAGCAGGAGAAGAAGCAATGGAGAAATTCTGGCGAGAGAGTCCAAAAACGTGGGAGAGAGCTCAAGCTGAAAACGTGATGGCTGTGAATGTCGTTGTCGAGATGGTTCCGGACCTTTTTGAGTTTTGATTGACTTGAAGGGCAAGGAAATTGCGGCACGTGCTGTGCATAGGCGATCCGTGCTGCGCTTTTATTATTTGTCGTTCCAATAACTGAACGCGTGTTGATTCTGTGGCCCCCGTCGTTTTATATTTTAGGGTTTGAGTTGTGGGTCTTTAACGTAGTCTGGACTGTATAGAGGTTGAATAGCTGTGAGCTGTCGATCAATAGCCGCCCACATGTTGATCACCGGAGTACATTTTTTATGTACTCTCGGTAGCATTTTTATTTTTTCCATTGAGATTTTCGGTGGCAATCTTTAAGTTATTACTAATAATTGTTATCAAATGCAAACGCAATCTGCTTAGTCAACTGATTTTAAAAGGCAGATAAATTTGGACGGAAATAAAAATATAAAAGGAAAGAAAACAATAAGAAAACTTCGTAAATTATATTAAAGAAAAAAAAAGAATTATACAGCCACCGTAATCCATTATTGAATTCAACGGCGGTTAAGTTGCTTAAAGAAATATAGAGAAAAGGTACATTCACAGGATTTTGACCCAAGCAGGAGTCTGTTTCTGCCACATAATTGGAGGATCTTTAAATCTACGAAATTGGGAATTTGCGTAATGTGTTGACGAATAAGAGAAGAGAAGAGGCGTGCTGGCCATTATTTCTAGAAGAATGCTGGCCTGTATTGACTTGTACCAATCGCCAACCACTCGTTAATAACATCTACCTTTCGCTGCTTTGACTTTCAATATTGATCAGATCAAATTCGTTTCGAACAATTGCATGTGGAATGCCCTTCCACCGTCATTTCATATGTCAAAAATTCTAAGTTTTATATTCTTTTTTCTTTTGACCATTTTTTCGGAATATAAAGAAACATTGATGGCACAGATAGGAAAAACCAAAAGAGGTTTGGGTTTATACAATTAATTAATGAACCTAAAGTGGGCCCATAAAATCTACGCATAGCAGTTTAGGCCCATGGACCTTGACGTCCTTTCGTTTAGTTCAGAAAATACGGGTGGTTAAAACAAAAGCGGTAGCACGAGTCTTATTCCAAAAGCGAAGTGATAAAAATGAATGAAAGCCCATTAGCTAAAAATTAAGAACGCAGTTGGCGAAAGAAGTTTCTCTCTGCATTATTGATTAAGTCATTGTTAACTGAACAGTTGTTAATATTGATTGAAACGGTTAATTTAATCTAGATGAGCATTTAGTCAAGTTTTTGGCATCTAATCCAGTCTTCCATGCTGATAAGATTGAGACTTCAGTTTCCTTCTATTCAAAATTGCTCTATTCTGCTTGACGTCGGTAAGTCAGCCAATCACAAACAAGAAGGATCAACTTTCGCATGCACAGAACTGAATTCGGACGTTATTGCATTGTCCAGTGCATGTGACTGCCATTGAGTAGAGGATTAGCGATAATAAGATTAATAGCGTGTACCTGAACGCGAGTGTTAGTATATGACCAAACTAGCAGTTGATTTTTATGTTTCTTTATGTGTGGGATTTCTATCTCTATCAGCCAATTGTCCATCGACTTCTCAACTTCTTTGGATAGGAGACAGGCGCCTTTCCATTATCAAATGCTGCAGTGCATTTCCGGACCCCATTGCCAAATAAAATCTTTCACTTCCATAGAATTCACACTATCCACTTGTTACTTTTTATTATAATTATTATTATAACTTTAGAGTAAATAAAAATGGATATAGGTGTATATTAGTCATGTCGTGTCATGCGATATGATAAACACATTTAAATCTTTGGATTTAGTGATTAACTGTGCTTTTATCATCGGTTTATACAGAGCTAATTTGCTTATCATCCAAAAAAAAAAAAAAAAATCCACATTAACCACAACCAAAGCTAACGCATCAAATCAAACACGTCTTTTTTTTACTTTGGCCTAATTATATCTCACCAGAAAAGGCGTCGTTTCTGGAAGGAGATATATCAATTTCTATCAAATTATCTTCTTCAGCCTGAAAATCAAAACACGGACGCTTCCTGTTATTGTTATCAAGAGCTATCTCTATCAGTAACCCTGCTCTATCTTCATCTTCGCATCTAAAGCAAACGCTTTCTGGGGAATCCCATCCTCCATTCATCGGGAAATTGCCGTCGGAGGAACTATCCGAGTCTGTTTCCGGATAGTACATTGACAAAGATGGGTATCTCTCCAGAGCCAAACTCCCGGTTGGATCAAAATCCTGATTCTTCTCATTCGTATCCTCTTTGTCTTCTTCTTCACCTTCGTAGGCCTCGTATATCACTTCCAATGGCGCCCTAACGTTCCAGCCAACGAACGTCTCTTCAAAATTTGATTTTGGATTCGGATCGAAATTCGCTTTAGCGTGGCATGTGACCCATCTGTCAATATTGGCCAAGAAAACAGATTTTTCTGCTTTATCGAAATTATCTTTCCTGTTTTCCTTTATTTCAGCGGTCTCTTCATTCTCAACTTCCTCTAGGTTTCGAGTATGGAGTCTCTGGATAGCGCCAAGTCGGAGGAGAAAGAGCAAGAGAAGCACAGTTAAAATCAGAACAGGTAAGAGGACTTTGAGAGCGTGAGGGAAATAGAGGAGAATTAGAGTAGAAAGAGTGATAATGCAAGAGCAAAGAGGATCAGAAGAGAAATGAGAAAAAGTTCTTGAGGGAACAGTGCTCATGATCTCTACAGGAACTAAAACTGAAACTGAATTCAATCCCCACAGGGTTCCATTTCCTTCCATAAAGAAACAAATAAGAAATAAGCGTGGACTCTGGAAGTAAAGATTTATGTGAGCAGAAATTCAAAATCCATTAAAGACCAAGAGATTCACAGTCAGAGAAGCATGCAAAGACATTAAAGAGAAAAGGAAGGTAGAAGGGGAGAGATAGAGAAGGGTTTAAAGAGGTAGCCTGTGGGGTTTAAAGGCATTTTTTTTCTGAACAGAGTGCGTAAGAGAGAGGCATGGAATATATCAAAAAGGGATGGGTGGGTGATGTGGGTATCGTTTTTTTCCTGTACAATTTGTCAATTACCGAGATGGCCTTTTGTAGTATTATTACTATAGAAGTCCACAAAATCACCATTAAAAGTCTAAAACAGAAAGGTTACCTACTGTGTGCATGCATTTAATTACTGCATAAAGCCCCCCTCGACTCAGAATCTAATTGGACGCTGGTAATTATTAGTCTTGATTCAAGGTTTTGGCCACACATTTTTCTAGGAAAATCCATCATAGAATCGA
This sequence comes from Jatropha podagrica, assembly GCA_947857235.1. Taxonomy (NCBI): domain Eukaryota; kingdom Viridiplantae; phylum Streptophyta; class Magnoliopsida; order Malpighiales; family Euphorbiaceae; genus Jatropha; species Jatropha podagrica. The sequence goes on along the minus strand of CANUEP010016702.1, from coordinate 79,455 downwards.
ATTTCACTTTCCATCTTGATTATGATTATTGGGTTCGTTTTACCTCATGAATTTGTAATTCTTCCGTTTCTGGATTGTTCGTTGATACCTTTTGTTTTGATTCCCAGATAACGTGCCATTCGTGAACAGATTCCTGTATTTTGTTGTTGGCACTTGAAGTTGTGGGAGGGATTGCAGGTTTTAAATTAGTTGATAGCTTCTGAAACAACAACTAATTTTATCGATTAAGACCTTATATATTATTATAGTTGAAGGGAGTAGTTTTTTTCTAAGTGCTTTCTTAAGGTTAATCAATGATTAGAAACGGCAACAGTAATTTCCATGGACAATTGGGACATTGTTGATAGAACACTTTCAGGATGTGGGTAACCACACATTACAATCAACTTTGCAGGATTTTTTTTTTTCTCCATCCACTTAAACTTTTTCAACAAAATCCTTTTCTTGGGTTATCTTTCTTTCTTTCTTTTCATGGCCTTATAGCCAGCTACGAATCAATCTCCTTTTGTATGAGAGGCAGTTGTCTTGTAATACTGGGGACATATCAGCAAAATTAAATACTTCTCGATGCAAGAACTTTACATGATTGCTTTTACACCTTTCAAAAAGCATCAACACAAACTCATGCATGGAATGAAAATTAATATTAACTTGGTTAAAGGACTATGCCCTTTATTAAGTACTCTAACAAACAAGACATCCCTTAACCGAAGTACAAGAGCTACATAAACCGTTAAGGAATTTATTTACTTTTGACATTTGATGGTACGTAATAGATGAGTTAAATGTCTATTGCCTAGTGAGGGGGGGATTAATTCAACGTTCAACAACTTAATTAGGCTAATTAATTCCTAAACTTGTCCTATCTGCGAGTAATAGTCCCCAACAAGCAATGCATGCCAAATTGCCAATAATACTTCCATGCTTGACTAGGAGTTAGGAAGGGAAGGAGAGAGTAAAGAGAAAATAATGAAGAGAAGGAAAAAGGGAAACTAAAAGAACCATTGTTCTTAATTACACTATTTAAACTATGCTTAATATAAGGGAGGGTGAATAACCAAAACTCGGTGGCTGGATATAATAATAATAATAATAATAATAAAACATAACTAACACGATCAATAAATTTTGCTTACAATGCACGTGCTGTGGTGTGGACAAAAGGAGGTGCCTGCCCCTCATAGAAAACAATTGGGTGGTTGATCATTGAAAAGTTAATTGGAAAAATAAAATAAAGCAAAAAGGGTCAGCTGAATATAGTTTTGGTAAGGTCTAGCAAAGGAAGTAGATAGTAGAGAGACTTCTCTCTCAACTATTATAAGATGGTAATTTGGGTCGACCACTAGATGAAATGCATGCTAGCTTGACTTTCAAGAAAAATAATAATGCATTGAATTTTAGGTACAAGCTCCCCCTGATTTGTGTATGGGTTAAAGGAAGTGTATCTCATCTTGATAAGAAAAATCAGGAATTTTATCATAATCCAAATACACCCTTTTCGATCATCAACCACTTTAACAGTCGTAAATTGTGCCTTTGAGTCTTCGTCCATAGAAATGTATTAGAAAAGAGTCAATGTATAAAAACCTTCCAACCGAGTGGTGCTTTTTCAACTCCCTCCAAATGGAGGTTAGTTGGTCGTCTGCTACTCTCTCGACAATGATTTTTTTTTTTCGGAGTGTTCCTATGGCTTTAATGAATAGAGATAGTCTCGAAGGAGAAGAAACGAGATTCAGGCACAAGAAAAATGAGTTGCTTGTTGGTGGGAAACCTCTGTAACAAAATTTTGCACAAATAATAATGGTTATTAATTGTGGCAGTGGCAGGCAACAAATCTAGCCCGTCAATTCAATGTTGTAGGTTAAGTTGAAACACAAGAAAACCGGGGCTGAAGTTTATTTCCAAGGCAAACATGTATACTTTAGCGCACAATTCCAAGCTAGGGAAGAAGGAAGAACGGAACAGTGGTGGGGTTCAGATGATGAACAGGTGGTAGAGAATATAAAACTTTCAAGAGGCTTATCACGTGGTATAGTGGCTAAGGGTACAATACGTTGGGACCTATTGCTTTCCTTTCAGCCCTAGATGACTCCTCAAATTTGGTCATTTTTCTTCAGAATTCAAAAACTTGCAGCCAACTAAGAGAGACTCTGCTAAATGACTGGATCCCAGTCACGGTAGGTGAAAATGACATCGTTAGCATCCTAGATTTTTATCAAGTTCAAAATAATCTAAGCTCAGCAATTGCATAGTCTCCTTTTTATATTACAAGATATTTCGGATTAGACTCGAGTTTCTACAGCTTCTGCTCAATAAGGCCATATTTACAGAATGCAGTGCTTCAGCTCTTACAAAAACTAAGCAGTTCCGTGTGAGATACAACTTGTCCTCAGGGTTTTCGCTTCAATCTCCGAGATTCTCTATCTCCTGAAACTCTGAAGAAAACCCCGTGAACAATTAGTAGTACCTTCCAGGGAAGTTTCCATATTGAGGCCTTGATGGAGTTGAAGATGGAGACATGGACCAAGGTCTTACAGTTGAACCTGAAGCAACAAATAAATCAATCATAATGACAACAAACCAATTTAAAGCAAACAGTAAACGAAAAGTTCAAATGCTTTCTAACCAATTAACCAAAAGTTCACATCATTACTAGATCGATGTTATGTAGTAACTACCATAGGAAGGATATGCAGGTGCTCTTGGAGCCTGCAGCCTAGCTTGATGACCTCCAGCAGTATTACATGCAAATGAAGAAGACAACAAATTTTCAACAGGGTTAGCTTCAATTAGGTTACACCTATAGGGGTCAACAGCCCCGTAGCTCTGGTGGTAAGTGTCAGGTCTACCTCCAGGAATAGCACCATAACCTCCAGAATACCCGCTATTATGATGTGGAACATAATTTTCGTAAGTACTGTAAGAAACAGGTGCTCTAACTACGGAGGGATATTGATAAATTTGATATGTTCCAGACGAATATGCTTGTCCTTGATTTACCTGCAGTATCTTAACAAGAAGCACTAAGTTGTATATTCTGGTGTGGTCAAAATAAAACAACTAAGTACAAATCTTAAAGCCCAACAGCACTCGGTCTTCCTTGCAGAAAAGCAAAGTAAATTGGGCCAGGACAAAATGGGTGATCCAGCTTACTTGGTTGGCAACTTGATACCCATTATTAACTGAACGCGTAGTTGGAACCGATGGAGGACGAGGTGGATAAGAACTTTCCCATTGTCTACCGCTCACTATGCCAAGGGCAATGAGATCAGGACTTCATTCACATAATATATGCATAAATCAATAGCAACAAGCTATGCAAAAACCTGATAAAGCTCCTTGATTTTTCCCTGAAGGTCCAGTAGATGAAGTAACGGAACTTTCCCAAACATGAGGTTTAAAGTTGGTTTTTAAATTAAGTTTCATCTCCTCCAAGTATTCCTGCGACTCTTCTCTACCAAGTTCGGTAAATATAACCTTACAAAATGTCCAAAAGCATCAGTCATGTGGCAATCTGCAGCATGCCAAATGAAATAAAGCATAAAAGTTTCACTATCCACCTGATCAAAAAACTCATCTGAACCATGCATATCCTTGCTCATAGGCAGAACATAATTAGCTGCCAAAGAATAATCACAAAGGCCATGATAAGACTGCAATAAATCATGATGCAAATAACCAAAGGGACTGGATCTAAAAATCAAAATGACCATCCAAACTATGCAAATTATTGTAATTGAATACCTAACATATTATTCACAGCATCAGCCGGAACTTCCTTTCCCATTTCTTCAAATCTTCTCTCTGCACGAAACTTCAGCTCCTCTGGCTTCGGAAATACCACAACAGCAATCTGATTTGTGATATAAAAAAGATGAAGTATATACAAAAGATGAAAAAAAAAATTAAGTTAATAGGTGAAATTTCCTTGTATAAACAATAAGAATAATCTTTTCCGGCAACTACCTTATGAAAATTCGCAAATGGTCTCAATTTACGTTTGCGTGCACTCTTGAAAACATTAGTCTGATCAATAACATAATTGCGAGGAGTCCTAGCTGCCCTGGCTAGTAGGATATCGAATATTTCATTTGCTTGACTAATCAGGCAATCAAATCGTTCACCATAATTTTTCTTCCGCAACAGTCCAGGAACCTACAAAAAGAAACCAGTTTAATAGAGCCATAAAACAATTGAAGAAACACTCAACTACGAACAGATGACATTCAAGGCAAAAGGTTATAGGAAATGGGAACCTTCATTTGATCCAGAACCAAGTTTGTTCCAAGCAAAACATAACGCTTTGCAGGATGTTCTTTCACCCATTTCTCAGCCCATGTAGTCTTACCCGAAGCAGGTAACCCCACCATCATCATTACCTCACAGTCCTTTATGTCAGGGAAAACAGGTCCCGATATTGCATTTCCATCTTCAATAGCTGAAGCCCAGGGTTTATATCCTTCGTCAGGAACGAGTCCATCTTCAGCACTGAACTGCAATTGAACCTCTACATTTTTCAATAAAACGTGAGCAAAGAGTGCTGATTCCCATTGCAGCGGTTTTGTAGGAGAATCCACCACTCTAAGACCCACTGGACCAGCGTTAAATTCCCTTGCAATGCCTAACCATTTTCCATTCTTGGAGAATCCTATAGAGGCTAGTGGTCTACTTTCAAGATCTACAGCACACACAATTATGTCTCCAACTCCAAAATTTTCACCATAATCTGAAAATTTTCCAGAAGTAGAGAATTTTCCAGTTCCCCCAAAACCCAAGCTGTGCGAGGTCTCGCCAAGATTTCCTACTGCATCATCTCCTCTTGAAATTCCAATTCGACAGACATGGTGCTGATCTGGGGGTGTGTCTTCCATATTAACTGTCTGAGCAGCGATGACTTTGCAACCAAAACAATACTTCCCTGCAGTAATTCCAACATTTGCACGAGCACCAGACCAACAATAAGCGAATCCTGCTTCGTGAAGTGCAAAGCCCTTGACACCATCGTTTTCAATATTGAAATCTGAAGAAATGATAGAATAAACACTGATTATCAGACACCTAGGAAAATATAGCTTTTTACTTATACACGAAATCACAAAATAAATAAACAAATAGATGGCAGCCATTTCCCTATCATCTATATTACACTTCCTTCTATTATTTAATTGTTCTAATAAATTACTTGTACTTCACAAAAGTAATTAATAATTGCAGGTTTCAAAGCATACAATTCTATCCAATCCTTTCTCATGAAGCTACTCAATGTTTCAGCTTCTTTGCTCCTATCTCATGTTCTCTATCGTTTATCAAATTGTTCCTCTTTTGATGATTAAGAAAAAAATAGAATACCTAAATTGCAATCAGCAGGGTTGAGAACCACGCGCTGCCGGTAAGGCTGCGTTTTTGGAGAATCCGACCCAGCAACGTCAGACCTTGCCCTTTTGGACTTAGGTTGCTCAGGTTCAAATTCGCCTTGAGGTTGGAGCTCGCGTTTCGCGAACGCCATTGATAATGAGAGTTCTATTTTAAGCGACACAATTAGAAGAAGCGCGAAATGAATCGGAGAATTTTTAGCGTTCAACGCAGTGTAAACTATAAAGCCGTACGCGGCGACAGAGAGCAGTATAATTTACAAAGACCTGGACGGACTGTCGTTTTGGTTTATCTCCGATAGCGGTCAACCGAGTCATGACGTTCGGCTTTGCTATTAGAAAGGCCATTGTTGTTGGGCCAACACTGGGCTTAGTCCCAGATATTCTATTCGGATAGTCTGTAGTCCGTACACTCTTAAAATTTGAACTGAAAGTGGGGGGTTCTGATTGATGGTCCAAGACTGAGTAGGCCAGGCCTTGACCAATAAGGATTGAAGATACAAATATCGTAGAAAGTAAAATAAAACATTGTAATCAATGGGGACGGGTCCCCATGCCCAAGAAAAAGAGAGAAATCCTTCAAATCAAATTGTATACTTCAGAGAAAGGAAGTGCATCTGAAACAATCAATGGTTTAGATTTATAGGAACTATTCTCAGTATTTTGAGCTTTAAGTAGCTCTGCGTCATGCTACTTGGGATCCAGAAAAAAACTCAAATAGAAACTGATAATTTTTCCTCCATTTAGGAACTTGTTGGAGGAAGAATCGTATTTGTATATACACTAAATTTAGGTATGGGAACTGATATTTTATGTTTAAATTTTGATCATTTTAGTATAACAATAAATACAACAGCTGTCTGCCAATCAGCAGTTCCCATCAATATTGTCTCCTACATTCTGCAGATTCAATCCGGCTAAAACTACGCTTAATTAGCTACAATTAAGCCTTTTAGTAAAACTGCGATAGCTATACTTAGCTGTAAATGACTCTCAAATTCTAAAATAACCTCACGGAGACATAATTCCAACTCAAGAAATGATGCATAATCTAAACATAATCAAAATGCAACGAATTGTTCTTCATTCATTTTATTAGACATAAAGCGTATACACTATGATTTTCATTCTTTATCGAACTAGAGGGCAAAGATTGCCCTTAAAAAGAATATCCCACTAACCACATGTACACCCGCAAAAGATACAAACAAGCCCAATACTTATCTTCAATGGAAGATATGAAGAATAAAACTTGGCCTGTAAAGATTCTCGTCATGTACACAGAATCTACCCAAAACGAGATCTGATAACAAACAAGATCTCCACCCCATCTTCTTCTATCTACAACAAACAACAAATCCGTATTATTTACAAGACTTGTTCTACATTCACATCTCTGTTTCCAGGAACAGCTCCTTCCTTGAGGAAGCAAATAATGCCACTGATATGTCCGCGAGATTCTTCCCATTTAGTCTCGACTTGTAAGATCGTGGAACCTTTGGTGCATTTGGTGCCTCAATATCTTCGAATTCGCTTGGATTTTCGGAATCAATAGAAGTTCGAAAAGCTGGAGTCTTTTTTGGCGTACTATAGGCGAAGTGCCATTTTTTAGCAACCGAAGTCTGTTAATCCAAAATAAACGAAATAATCAGTGATCACTCGCTCATAATCGAAGCAACCAATAAGTTAATCAATGAGTAAACTAAAACAATATTCAAATGCACTTACAGCTTCTCTAATTACTGTGGAGACATGGAAAAGCTGCTTCAGATCATCATGATCCACACCGCAGATAATCTTAACCTGCAAAACAAAATTAGAAATATTATCACTAACAGTCAATAATAGTTGAATTAGAACCCAGAAGAAAATTATCCGAGCTTAACAATCTAGTATTAACACTAACCAGAATCTCCTGAGGCAGGCTTTCGAGAGCAGATTTTTCAGGCTCTAAACTGCAAAGCTTTTTCAATGGAGTTTGGATAGGAGAATCGAGAGGCACCAAATCTTCACTGTTTGAAATTAAAATCCTTTTTCTTCCAAAACTTCGTGTATATTTCACGAACCCAAACCCTAATCCCTCTTCACCATAAATTACAGTACGCCTTGACTTCATTGAATTGCATCTCCTTCCCAGTGCCATTATGAGCAAAATATTCAAATTCAAATAGCAAATCTTCTTTCCTAAATCTGCAAACAAACAAAAGGAAGCCAAAATCAAAATCAGATTAGGCTAATCAGAAAGCAGAAACGAACAGAATTAGAAACAGAAGCCAGTATCAAAACCAAATCAAAAGAACACCTTTTTGAGTTTTTCAAAAACAGAAGGAGATCGATAGGGGAATATATGAGCAAATCTCCAAGAGAGAGAAAGACAAACCTTTACAAAACCCTAAATTTGAGAGAGAAAGCGTTGCTGTTAAGGTAAAACCCTTGTTAAGTGGCGAAAATGGAGTCAGAACCGTGTTTGAAGTAGAGAGAGTTCTCAGTTTTACTTTAAAAATGTAAAGTGGCGCTTATATAGCGTGAAAAAGATAGTGTTCTACTCTTTTTAAAATGGAGAAAATCACGTAGGAGTAATAATAAATAATAAAAGAACAAATAATAAATAAATAAAATAAAAATGAACATATGTGCGGTAACGCGGTTAACGCCAGAAAGTACTGGAGGATTCTAATGAAAAAATCTTCCTCCGTGCCGGTTAAAGTTATCTTTTTGGCGGTTAAAAAATAAAATGGGGGAATAGGGGAAAAACTAGCCGTTTGAGTGGTGTACGTGGCGAAAGATAACTCGAGATAGGAAGCAACTTGTGTGCTGCCTCCTGTGACGTGGCTATGGTCGGTCCAAGTCGGCTGCGTCGGTGTCTTCTCGAACGCGTATTTGTGTTTTTTCACTTTTTTTATTAAATAAGGGTGTGCCGAATATTTGTTTATAGTGGCAGGTGACGTGGACCTCTGACTGTTATTGCAATGTGTACGTGGCAGAATGGTAGTGGATGGTGACGGATGGATATGTGAGTGGGTGGTGGGGATTTGAAGTGAATGTGCTCATGGGAAGATGAGAGAAGTAGCTGAACCGTGTCCAATGGTTTGTTTGACTAAAGATTCAAAGCGGCGGCTGACCGGTGGTGGTTGGTTTGTACACGATGCTAATCTAAAAAGCGAGTCAAAAGCACGTCAATAATGCTTTTTTAACTTAAATAAAAACAAACGATGGCTAAGAAAAAAGCATGTCTTTTCGCTTTAATTAGCAGACAGATCTTGTTTTTTCTTTGGGGATTGTTGATCCTAACAATAATCACTTTAATTAATTAACTGAAAAATTGCAGTTTAGTAAGTTTAAACGCCTTTCTCAGTGACTAATTATTGCTCAATCAATACTCCCACATCACCCACTACTTATCAAAATGTAAACTATAAGACTTTCAATATTTTGCGCTAAATGGACTATCGATGTAAAATCTTCTCGGAGACGACATGTCGCAAATCTTTTATCCAAATTTAATCTGCAAGTGAACAGCCAAGGTTTCTGAAATCTTCTTGACAAAATTCCGACCTTTATGGCAACTGCTAGAGAAGAATGAAGAGTATCATCCCTCATATAGAAACTGCCAAGACAGTTATGTTCTCTTTTAGTCTCTCATCAGAAGCTTGTTCTCTGTTTTGGCTCTTCTTTTAAAAGCTGCCATTGAAGAGAGTTTCTTTCACTTCTCTGTTATGAAATTTGTTTTTCTCTCCTCCCTGAATTAAAGACTGATATGAGAAACTAATAAAGAAGAAGCTTTTAAATTGGAGATTTCCTCCAAATGTATAATTTATAGGGAAAGTAAAGTTTTCCCTCGGTTTGTTTTTGTGACTGAAAGCGGAATTTTCAGGTGATAAATGGGCCTACACGGTAAATAAAATCGGATAAACTTGGGCCTCCATTAAATTATGCTGGTCGAATGCAAATGAAATGGGCTGTGAACCACATGATGAAAGTTGCCACGTGACTATCTCCACGTCCAGATATGTTGCCATCTGGTAAAAGTACATTATGACATTTGCACCAATTTTCCATGTCGCGTGGATCAGCATCACTCTGCAACGTGGCAGAGCCACGTGGTAGGGCCACGTCAGCAGACTGGCAACCGCCGCATCGTCAATGTGAGCATGGAGATGCTAGTCTGACACGTGGCTTCTGTCAACAAAATGCTGACATGTGGCACCTCATACCCATCCCACATGTCTAGTTCCCTATCAGCATTATTCGCCACGATGAGGCAATATGCCAAGTGGCAACATCCATGTCATTTGTTCTTGCCACATGGATAGTATCATGCCACACCATAACATACTGCCATGTTGATAGTTAAACGTCATTTCATCACAGCCACGAGGAGAGCCACAACCTCAACTTTCTTTATGTTCAAATCTTACCATATTTCTATTCTTTTAAAAAAAGAAAAAAAAGGGCTACTGTATCTTTATCGAAGGAGCATCACTTCTTTGGGTACGGCCAGTGACAAAAGTTCCAGGTCCAATTACGACGGAAGTATTAAAATAATATTAAAAATAAAATCCATACGTATAATTATAAAAGTAAAATACATATAAATCTTACTTTTGATATTATTTTAATACTTTTATCATAACATATGACGGGACTCCAGTCATTTAATATTTCCTCACTTCTTTTGCATGGAAACGAAGAATGTACAACAATTAGGTAATCGATGATGGTCTCCGTTCAGTTTGACATTAGATTAAATAAGGTGTCTCCATTTCAGCTGAAGGGCACTGCAGGGGGACTCAAGAATCCTGGTGGTGCAAATCACTTTCTGATTGACTGTTAAAATCACCAACTTGGACATCGGTACCATTTTCCATTGCAGAAGCATAGAAGAAATTCCACACTGAGGCGCAGTTTTCATCACCTACATTAAACAGAATCAGGATCTCAATTAATATAATGTGCCAACATCTATAGCTTTAAACTCGTCATAAAGATTGCACCAAGAATTTGATCCAGGAAATTTCACTTAAGCTCATCAATCTTTAACTGACAGCTTCAACAATGAAACAAAAAGTTGAACTTAAAACAAAGCCAAAATTCATTTGCTCATTATTACATGGTTTAGGATTTTTTGCCAAGGAACTAGGCCGTCTCCTCTCACCTTTTCATTGAAACAACTATAAATATACCATGCAGCAAATTCACACAATGCAAACTAGAAGGGCAGGAAAAATGTTGCATTGCATTTGGCTTAAAACATATCTAGATAACTGTGGAAAGCATTGGATTACGTGTAATACCATTCAAAAGCAAATTTTCATGGCCATCATCAGGAACTTGAAATCTTCGATGTCCTGATGAGGAGGCTGCCATAGGCAGGAATGGATGGAATGAGAAACCACTGACTGTGTCTTTGGCAGAGAGAAAAGAAAAATTTATCAGAAAATGAAAGACTGAGCATAACTAAAAAGCCCAACTGTATGGCTTGAAAGGATATGGTTGAATACCTGCTGCAGCCTGAAAACTAGATATCCATTGTCCAGTTTGTAGATCATATATATTAACCAACCCATCCTGAAAGCGAAGATTTAAAAAAAAAAAATGTAAGATTAAACAAAATGACTATGGATATGGACATAGCCTTTTACTCCACTATGGAAACAATGATATAAGCTCAAATGATACCTGACCACCTGTGGCAAGATGTCGGCCAAAGGGTTCAATATCAAACAATATCCGCTGGTTGGTTTGTTCTGATGATCTGTACAACCTTATAATACAAAGCACACATGAAAGTATAAGTATTAAATGCTGTCACATTTATTACATATTCTATCTCTGAACCTGCCAACTTGCTTAGAATAAGTATGCTAACGTGGACCTATCTTTTCCCATAACTTCCTCTAGCTTCAAAATACTAAATTTTTTGCGAGAAAAAAGAAAACAGAGAAAGATAAAACACTCACTTGTACACAACTTCAACATTTTTTCGCAGATCCCAGCACAGGATATATGGATCCTACAAGGAATATGAACGTGACGTTGTAAATTAAAATATTGGTATAAAACACATTTGTCAATAAAATTAAGAAGTGGTTGCTTATGTGTGCAAAAGGGCACATGTTTGTCATTGTTTTGCTGGGTTAAACATTCTGTTATAGATTGTAGCACACGTGCCTAAGCAGCCCATGGTAAATAATTGTCATTGAATATATTACAAATAAAAAGTGCAGCTGTCCTGTCTGATATGGAAAGAGCTTTAAACAGTAAGAAAGAACACGCAAGAAGGATGGAAGGAATCAGTGTACTTTCGTAGTAAATGTCCACCACTGCAAAATTTGACACATTAAAACAAATTGAACTCATGCAAGCTTGGATTAGCTGGAAGTTCTAGTCTGATCTACAATTCCTCGTTCTGTAGATTAATCCAAGAAGGCGAAAAATGATCCTTAACCCAGCATTGCTAGAAGAAATACATAGTTTATGTGCTGGGCATCCATCATCGAGGATACTCAATGCGCCAAGTATAGCAACAAGAAACAGAAGCAAGAAAAAAAAAAGGAATATATTTAAATTTTCCGCACCTTCCGTCCTCCAGTATAAAGATAGTTTCCATCTTTTGAGAATTGGACCTGAAAGGAAAAGCAATTAGAGCCTTATTCATGGACACCATGATCAATATCAAAATAATAACAATTAATTTTCACTTACATGTGTAATCCCACCTTCTTGACCATGTAAAACATATAAGAGTTCCATGTTATCCTCCCTAAAGATTGCTGCAGTCTGGCTATAAGAACCAGTAGCTAGCATTCCACTATGAGTTGGAGAAAAGGCAATGGCAGATATTATGCCTATAGACATCAAAAGAAATTGAGGACATCAGTGCTTTATCACTTCTATTAGCTATCAATGATCATTCACGCAACAAACTAATAAATAAACCTTTTTGCCCCTCTTTATTTCCTTGGAGGGTCGAGTATTGCTCAAAATCTCTGCCAGGCCGATGAATATCAAATACTCTTACTGATTTGTTGTATCCAGCAAAAATCCTATAAGACAAAGGAAGGATTGAAGAAAATAAAATTCAATCTAGTTGGATCCTGAACTAACATCAATAAAACTTAATAAATGAACCAAGACTGACGACAACAGGCAGTCTACCAAATGACACAGCTCTTTGTTTTATCATTTGCTATGTAAACAGCATTTGTACACCAGGTTAAGACTTAAATCCATAAAAGTCCAAAAGACAAAGTCCCAGTCAATCAAAGAAGACATTCAACATATGGTTATGACAGATGAAAACCATAATCAGGCCTAGTATAAACTTTCCAAAGAACATTTTCTTACTTGGTCCCAGCAGGATTAAATGCAATTGAAAAGGCAGCAGTAATTTCATCCACAGCATCATAAGCACGGTACGTGCAACGCAACTGCAATTGTCAACATTTATGATCAAAGATCAGATGAACATAATAACATAAATGAAAAGTTATTTCTTTTATCTATAACAGGAACATGTAGATTTCTACTCTTAGTCAAAGAATACTTATAGCAGCCAATTAGGCAAAAGCAAATAAACTATTTAGAATCTTAAAGAATCATTCGTCTCATCTAAAAAGATGGCAATAAAAACCATAAAAACAATACGACAAATAAAGAACAGAATACCAGGCCAGAACTAGCATCCCAAAGATGAATTGGATGGTCACGAGTAGTACTAGCGAATACACAACTAACAGGTTCTGAAAAGCGAAGCAATGCAAAGTCAAACATACACAATATAATATAAGAGAAAATTGTATGCATTTAGTATAAATTGAAAATTAAAAAAAAAAAAGTTCAATGGAAGCACCTGAAGCAGTCATAAATGGGTACCAACAGAAGTCATAAACGGACTCCCCTTCATTCACAACAAGGCTGGCATCATAGGAATCTGAGAGCCAAAACATGAACACCATGAACATAGAATAAAGGAAACAGAACAAAAAAAAAAAAAATGAAAACTACTAGCTAATTTGCTGTTGCTTTAGATTTGCTCCTTGTATGAACAATAAGCCGTGAGCTTACCTCCATCAACATTTATAGAACATGCATTAGAATCACTACCGCTTCCATCATCTGGTCTAATCATAAATATTATGTTATTTTATTATCGATAGAACAATTAAAGAAAATATCTAATCCCATTTCAATATTATGTATTAAAACCGATGATAGCATAAAGACTTACAGTGAGAACAGACGCAGCGTATTGTCCTCCGAGCTCGTTAAAAAACACGACCCATCTGGAGACCTTAAAAATTAATTAAAAAAAATTAAAGTTAAAAGAAGAAAAATCACCAGACATGTAGAAATGGATGAAGTAAATGTAAGACATAATACCATTTAACGCCTTTGAGGAAATTGTTAGGGTTTGAACTAGTCCTGAACTGCTTGTAGAAATGGTGGATTCTCCGTGGAGGCAAATCGAACCTTATTAAAGGCCACGAGTAGTCTTGTTCAATTGATTGTGTTGTCTCTGTAGCTACTTCCATAGCCTGCTGCTGCTCTCCTTCTCCTATTGGATCCCGGCTTTCCATTCCGAGAAGCAAGGTCGTGCTTTAAATTGGGAGCCGGAAGGGTTTATCTGAGGTCTCTGCTTTTGAGATTTTGCAATTAGCGCCAAAAATAGTACTGTAAGGGAGCAATCTTTAGTTTTGGCATAATTGCATTTACTAAAGATTAAGTAAACTATGGAAACAAATTATTCTTATATTAAATTATATTTGTAATGATTTATAATTAAATTCAATCTTTATCTTTTCACAGATATCTGATTGGTCTTCTTACTCTGTAAAATGCATTCATGCAGGAGACGCAGGAAAATTCATATATTTTTAATAATTATTTTCATAAATAAAGAATGTGCTTCAATTTCAATTTCTTCTTTTGATGGATGCAACTCTTAATTTGAGAATATTCCCTAATTTACAGTCCTTCCCTAATACGAGAATAAGAGGACTCAGAAAAAAGATATTAACAATCTTAATAACTCCGTGATGTAGTTCTCTCCTTAAAAGCTCATCAAAATAGGCTCTCGTGATTGCAAAATCCACAATTTGCTAAAATAAAAATGTCCCTTCCAAAATGATCACAGCCTCTTAAAGCACCGGTTAAGGAATAAGGAATGAGCACATAGTTCCCTGAAACATATATAGAACATGAGCAACCACGGTAAAATAATATAACTTCATTCAATGAAATTGTGATTACAGTACATAAACTGTGCCAGGTCGTAGTTTCATGGCCATTATGTTTACACGAGACTAAGGATAACATCCCAATGAAATGAGAGTAATTTAACAATCGAAGTTTTTTCTTTCTAATATTCCATGAAATATATGAACCATTGCCATCACAGTGAAGAGCCTCTCAAATATGGATCATCCCTGTATTTTGAGTACAATGGAAGATCCAAGGCTCTTTCTGCAATTCTTCTGTCCTCGTGAATCTTCGCTATCAAGCTCTCAATTGACGGGAAATTGGCCTGTTATTAACCATGCCCAAACCTTAGCACAAATTAAATGCACAGGGGGAAAGACATTGCAGAAAGAAAAAAGAAAGAAAGGAAACACTAATCAGCATTAGTGATACCTCTGGTCGAATATAGCCAACTATAACAAGGTGCAACTCCTCACCGTAGAAATCTTCTTCAAATTCATGAAGCAGCCATGGTTCCTATAAGATCAACTAGAATTAGAAAATAGTGAAAACATATGCTTAGCCCACTATTTAAGTTGTTTCTACACTCACTATAGTCTTCTCCGTGTTGTTAAAATATGGGTTCCAACCAATACTCATGACCATTTTATACACGCCATGTGTTGATAGTCCAGCCCAACCAAAATACACGCCTGAGGGATGTTGTGAAAGCACTGTTGAATAACCTTCTGTCGATAGATTAGCTGAAACAAATGTATAACCTTTTAGAAGAGGAAACAGAATAGGAATAGGACTTGCTTTCCTTTACTCTCGAATTCAGTTACGACCTCAAAGTTGACATGACAATAGCCACAAGTAAAAATTGACATTTTAACCAAAGGAATATAAGAGATTAATTCTCAATACCAGTGGGTACTCCAAGAACTTTTGAGCCACGACCAAATCCCTTAATTACAGGACCACCAATATGCCAAGGTTCCACAGGTAAGGTATCCTCAATCCCTGCAATTAGAAATCAATTTTACCAATGAGAACTGAGCTGAAAAGAAATTTGTTATGTTATTGACACAAGGATCAAGGTCTTTGATATTTACAATCTTCGAATGCAGGCAGGCCCCATTTTTCAGGACGTAAATCGAGTAGAGAGTTAATCACTTCATCTGCTGATGTATAAAGATGGGACTGTTTTGGAAGTGATGGTACAGCAACCACTACCATGCCAGCAGCCTTGCCACCAGTAACACCTGGCCTGCCACATCAAAATGTTCAAATATGCTAAACAGGACAATATGATAGTGTAAAGTGCTACTGTAGTTGACAGTTTTTTTGTAAAAAAAGTGCCCACGCCAAGAAATGTCTATCGAAAAAGTAAATTAAGCAAATTTCATACATATAAAAGGAAAGACGAATTTCACTGCAGGCATTTTTCACTCTCTAGCGAGTTTAAACTGTTTGACAGTTGACGTCAAGAAAAAGGAACTCATTTTTTATAATTGTAACCTCTCCACATGCAATTGCAAGCTAATTATCATAGGGTACATTATTGTGCTTTCTACGAACTAACGCTGCCCCGTCCTTATAAAATAGCATTTGAACCCCCTTATTTTTTTTTTTGTGTGTCCCACAAAATGTAAAATAAAAATTAACCAAAAATTCTTGCCTTTTTGAGTGCAAAATATTATGGCAAACTGTAAGGCTACAAAAATAGAAAATAAAATAAACAGCATACTTGATCGTGAGGCTTTGGTCACTAAATATTATGTATCTTTATCGATATCAAAATCCATTTTGATATCTGATTTTCTTTATTCTTTTCTTTTTTTCTTTTGGCAAGAGTAATGAGTTTAATAATTAGCATGCTGATTTTAAAATTGATTAGTTTCTTATATATAGTTAACCAAAATTGTTATTGTTAACTCCGGTTTTTAAAATTGTTAAAATTTTTCCTACGGGTGAAATGGAAAGGATAGATGAATAAAAGTAAAACTACCAAGTAATTTATTTGCTGCACTTACAAAGAATCTTCAATGACTAGGCAACTGGTGGGATCAATATTTAGCCTTCTAGCTGCTTCCAAAAATCTTCAACAGCAAAATACAGAGTTATATTTAAGAACATACAAATATTTCTGAGTCAAATAAAAGACAATCCAAAGAAGAACCTATGGAATTGTCATATATCTATCTTACATTTCTGGAGACGGTTTCCCAGCTTTCACTTCATCACCGCCAATAATGACAGAGAAGGATTCCTTCCAACCTATATGCAGGAAAAATAAGCAATCAAGTTCAAATAGAACATGGCAATCAATTTATCCTTTGGATAAGTAAAAAATTATAATATTCATATGATAAAAATAGAAACCATCAGTATATTAAACTGTATAAAAAAAAAAAAAGCTAACCCTGGTGATGTGAAATTTTGGATTCTACATTTGCCCTTGGAGAGTTTGATGCTAATGCCATAGGAACATTGTGGCCCCTCAAATGCTTAATTAAGCGATTAGCACCCGGAAGCGCTTTAATTTTGCACATCCTACAGGTTTTAAAAGAACAGTTTCCGTTAATTCAGCCACTGGGAAAATACTATTGCTAACATTAATTCAAGAAAATTCATTTATTTATTAGTCCAAAAAAAAAAAAAGGAATTGTGGTTCAACAAAAAGATCCCGGATCCAGAGAGATAATACTCAACAAAATTGAGCGTAGAGATTAGTATATTACTGAGAAGAGAACATAGGGGTGAGCTCTGTGATAAATTCCTCTATTGAACAAGGAAGCCCATAATCTTCCACAACGGCAGTAGCAGCTTCCAAGCGAGTCTTTCCTACTATTCTAGTAGCTTCCCTCCCATCCCACTGTTTTCCATACTTGACCAAACAAACTTTTAAAACATCACTTACTATTCCATCTACCATAAAATTGAAAATCAACTGTCAGCAAACAAGGGAAAAATGGCACTGAATCGGAAGGTAAGAAGAAAGCAGATGGCAAAGCATTAATGAAAAAAAAAAACAAAAGAGAAAATTCAACAAAACATGGATTTTCGGTATATGATATTTATGTGTGAGAGGATTCACAAATATAATGGTGATGGTAAAAAGCATAAAGATAGTGAAACTCAGGTTAGAAGCATAAACTGACCTGTATTGATAAGGGTACCATCTAAATCAAGGATAACAGCAGACACAAACTTCTTCACAGGGCTCGCCATAAACAATTTAGAAATCATGCATCACCAAGATTGTACTCCCATTTTAAGAAGAATGCATCTGAAACATACCAGCAATTGGAAATACCGGAAATATATTCAAAATTAAAACTTGGCTTCAATCAATTCCACTAATCTGTATTTTTGCGAATCGTACTTTTTCCTGACTTTCTATTAGTCATTTTAGCAAACACCATTCGTTCAGGAGAAAAAAAAGACACAGTAAATACGTAAAACAAATTAAGCGAATTTGCATGAGAACTTTTACAATTCAAATCAGAATAAGAAAACTGTACCTCGAATCAAACGAGAAAAAGCAAAGGACAAAGCTAGTATCAGTTTCTGAGCTCTGCACAAAATTTGTCTGTTTCTAAAAAGCCGTTTATAGAGAGAAGACTGAGAAATCGAGAAGCCAAATGTGGGCTTTTCTGGTTTGCTCGCATACTACTTCTACTCTTACTTGTGCCAATAAGAAATGATGCCCTGTCCACAGTTGTGACTTGTGGGAGAGCCAAGCAGCTATTATTTTCCAAAGCCCACAATTCTAGTCGTCTAGACTATATGTAAATGCTAGGAGAGGATAAAATTAAAGATTTAGAACTAAAATTACTTCCTCCAAAACAAGGGAAGAGCATATATATAAATTGTAAGGCCAGGAGGATTTCCTGCTTTCCATTTCCACCCAGATCTTCAATTTACAAAAAATTGTACTAATCCATAATAATAATAATAGAAACATGGTTGATTGTGACACGACGCATACATAATACGGTGATCAGCAGTATATTCCATTTTTTGTGCTTCACGGGTCAAAACTCACACACGTAACTTCAGGCTATCAGCCATAATGCGGTAGTGTTGGTTCACGTCCAATCCTAACAAGAAATATGGATGGGCTTTCTATTGGGTGCCACGCGCAGCACAATGTCGTTTCTTAACAATTCTTCTTCAAGGTTGCCTTATAAAAAAAAGGGCTCGTTTGAGCCCGTAATACTGAGAATACGAACACGCAGCCAGCCCTGATATTGCGCTTAAGGTTGCCGTAGAACAGGTTAATATCATTGTTATATGTTAATTGCTTTAAGTTAAAATTTCAAACCAACGACGACAAACTTTTTGTGCAGAGATATTTGTGTTGTAGATTGAACAGAACGGCAGTAGTTCTATCAATCATCATATCAGTACAAGCAATATGTGCCAGGTAAAACTCAAATAAGCATGAGGGTTTAATAATTAAAAAAAAAAGGAACATACAAATAATCTGCTATTTACAAATATAAAAAAGGAATGGCCTCAGTCTTCTCAATCATCATATTACACAGGCTATATAGGCAAGGTAAAACTTAAATAAGATGAAATTGTAACCAAAGAAGAAAATATAGAGAGACATTTATTCTTTACAAAACTTGTACAAAATTAGGGAGTTCCATAGAAATTTCTTCTTAAGAAGTGAAAACTGCTTCCTTTTTACATAAGAGAGTCGAGAAAGTTCTTGAACATCACTTGGGAAGCAGAACCACAGCATTAGGAGAAGATCTTGGAAAGCTTAATAATTTTTCAGCTACCTGAAGTACATTCTCTCTTCTAGATTGAAGGTGTTCACCAGATGCATCGGCTATGACCATCTTCTCTAGCCTCCTTGCATTCTTAAGTAGAAACTCAACAAAATCAATTACTAATACATGCTCACCAGACCTTGTATGAAAGTCCATAATCTCAACTGTCTTTAGATGCAATGACAAACAAATCGTTTTCAGTGATGCCCAATAGTTGTCTCCAAAATCATACGATTTTGCAAATTTTCGGTCAAAATTGAACTGCAATCAGAGATGTTGTTTGGCTATGAGTTTATGCATATGATTATACTTTACATCAATGTTTGTTGCAGGTTAGAGCTATCTCCACAGAATAGTTTTAAATATTGGTAGTAGTGTAATTTAACTGTCATTCTTTTGAAAATTCATGTTAGTTAAAATACTCAGAGCAAATGATCCTCTGGGCTTTGATTATAAGACCTGCAGAAACTAGACCTCTATCAAACTCTTAAGTGAAGTTCCTCACATTGTTTACCTGCAAAGTTGTATCCCGATGCTTCATAATTAATTTCTCTAACTCAGGTGAACTCCGAAGTAGACTCGCAATCCCGGGGAGGTGCCAGTTCTCTAAATCATAAACGCTTAGAATTAAGCATTTGCGATTTGACAATGGAGAAGGCAGACCTTTGACCTCTAATATTGACAAAACCTTTGCAAATCAAGTGGAAAAAAACGAACAACAAGAAAGTGAAAAAGTCAGTTTCAAATTTCTTATAGTTCTATCAGAGAATTGCGATATCGAGTAATAGTTTTCCATTCAAAAATAACAACAACAACAAAGAAATTATCATTCATATATACTAACACATATAACAAGAACAAGAATATATACCTGAATACACCAATTCCCAATTTTTAGCTCCTTAACATGATGAACCTTCTCAAGGAGCTGCTTCACAAGATTTTGATACTTGACATACTTATACAACTTATTGCCACGTTCTTTGTCAACTTCCAAGTAAAAATCGAGCGTAACACTAACCAAGGATGACACATTCATTAACTTACACTTCCTTTTACCCCAACCGGAAAGAATTTTCAGTTTTTCCACATAAGGACAGGAGATTTCAAGCAGTGAATCATCTTCTTCATCTTCATAGCCTTCTGCAACTCCATCTATCACCAATTTTTTCAAACGTTCTGATGAAACATCAATCCGATGAATCCTTGGACACCAGTGCAGTTTTAAAGATTCAAGCAACGGACTACCAGATAAAATATTTTCAACAACTTCATCTGTCAAATTAGACTCATATATATTCAAAACCTTGAGTGATCTCCACTCCAGATTTCCATTAATCGCGAAATCACAACGTGTGGTCTTCAATTCACGCAACCAATGGTTCTTAAACAAGAATTGCGGCAAAGTGTAATGATCCCAATCGTCGTGTTCAAAAAAGTCCAAAGCAAGCTTTTCCACTTCACGTTCAGTGGCAAAACGAACCCACGATTCAATTCTTGGTTGCAGCTTGCTAAGCCACCTTCCATTATGATCAATGTCAATAGCAAAGTTCTTGATTTTAGGAGAAGCGTACTGAATTAGGGCTTTGTCAATGAAATCGGCGAACTGTCTAACAGATTTGTAACTATCGCCGAGTTCGAAAGTGAGGTTTGGGACATGGGTCCATACGTATTGCCACCGTTTAGATAAAACGCTAGTTTTAATAACGTCTTCTGTTGATGGCAGAAAGGAGAGGATGTGATGGGTGAGAGAATCATGTAAGGCGCTGATGCGATCTTCATTTTCAGAAGATTTGGGTATCTTGTAGCTTCTATCTTCAACAAAATCAATCGGCGGGGCGCTTCCTTGAGTTCCTTCTTCTTCATTTCGATTATGGCTGCTACTTTCCTCTTCCATGGTAATAGGATTTCAACGAAGAAGTCAAACCCTGCAGGTTCTTACAGCAAGGGACAGAAGGGCCCAACACAGTGAGGTGCAAGAGCAGATTTTACAAAAACTTATTGGACTTATCTCTTGGACGATAAGATAGGGCCTACCAAACTTTAAAATAGCCCAACTTATATTTGACTTAATTTAAATTAATATTAATATTACTCTAATGTAAATTCTTCTAAGATTTTTTTATTAAAAAACTATCAAAGATAAGTAGCATAAAATCATGCTGAGTTGACTTAATTTAAATTGTCAAAACTCAAAACTCAAAACTCATCGTTTCACCTTGCTATGGCATTATAATGGAACATTGTGACGCCCATAATACTTTGCCAAGTGGCGGCCAGACTCCTGAACTCTATCTGCTGGTAGGAAACCACTCTTTGGAAGCGCTATTCTTGCAATACAAAGTTTAGGAGATCCACCAACTCTTTTTGAAATGCAGTAAATAAGAGCAAGCCACTAAGATACCAAAGTCTATTATTATTATTGAAAAAGGAAATCAACTTTTTCTGAAAGACGATGTATGAAAGCAATTATAGGGTTTATCCAGGAAGCAATTACTGTTTTTATAATAGTAGTAGTTGAAGGGTTTATTGAAAAGATAAAAGGAGGTGACTGTTGTTCTAAAATTTTTAACTGATTCAATCAATCCTCAAATTTCTACCCAAATTCATCTAAGATATCAAAATTCTAGAATCTATGCAAATTGAAGAGATTAATAAAAAATAAAGACATACGAGCTTTAATAAGTCGTTTAAAATTAACCTTCACGAGTGAAATGGCTGGAAACGGGGCGGATTAACCAAAATGAATTCGGTCAATTTTTCTCTCTCTCTCGTGAACCAGCTGAAGAATGAAGAAAATCGAGCTAGGATATTAAAATGATGCAGAAACGATGGATGGGTTGTGCAAAGTGGAAGTCCTTGGTCGTCGATGGGCCAAAAATGGCAAAGGAACAACTGATATGGGAGACCATCGATTGTTTTTTGCAAGGAGAGGTGGAGGAAGGAGGCTGCTTTACTTTTGTTGCATTTTCAAAACACTGAGTTTTGATGCAAAACGGTGAACTTTGATAATTTGAGTGAGGCTTGGGTTAAGTTAACCCAATCGTAGTTTTGTGGGATCTAATGTAATGTTTTTTTTTAATTAAAATTCTATTTAAAATGATATTAACACAAAATTTTCAATTTAAAGTATTCGAATGTAAGTCGATTTAAAGTAATTCAGCGACAATTCGAATAAACTAGAGTACTTTTGTAGGTTAAGCTAAAACCACGGTATGAGGAGATCTAGGGACGCTTAGCAATTTTTGTGACACTTGAAGAAGATGATCTGTTTTATTTGCAACTCGGAGGGGATAAGCATCAAGTATCACCGCCTTCTCTAGCACTCTTGCATTTGTAAGCAAAAACTATACAAATGCAAGTGCATGTTTATTCCCAAGTAAATTTTCTTCCCAGCCAATAATCTCTATGTTCTTGAGATGCAATGACAAGCACCTGGAAATTCTTCACTGTGATGTCCATTAATTCTCTCCAAGATCATAGCAGTTGGTGAAGTTATCATCAAAATTGAACTGCAAAGAATGTTTAGGCTAAGAATATATCTAAACATAGATATTATTGACTTATTGAAGAAATTTGAAATCAGGATCTAAGAATATATCTAAACGTTTGCGAGTTGATTCTGGAGAAAGCATAGCTTTAACCTCTAGGATTGACATACCCTTCAATCACATGAAAAACAAAACCATGAAAATCCAATTTTAAATATACTATTAGTAAAGGAGAGAACACTGAGATATGACAAACGTAGAGTATTTGCTATTTTCTGCCATTTTTGGTACAGAGCAATAGGATTAATACCAATTAGAAAATTCAAAGAAAACAAACCTCAATACACCAAGTCCCTATTTTAAGCTGCTTAGCGTGCTTAACCTTCTCGAGAAGTTCCTTCGCTGCGTTTGTATAGTTGTCGTACAAATCACTTCCAACTCTCTCGTAATCACTTAAAAAGTCCAAGACAGCAACGACCAAAAATGACACATTTATTAACTTACACTTCCTCTTTTCCCAATTTCCCAGAAATTTCAATTTCTCAAGGAAAGGACCACAAATGTCAAGAACAGAATCATCTTGTCCGCCTTTAAGATCCAAAATATGATATGTCACCAACTTCTTCGAATATTTTGATGTAATGTCAAGACGATGAATCCCTTGGCAGTAGTAAAGTTTCAAATATTCAAGCGAAGGACTACGACGTAAAATATTATTCATTACTTGGTCAGTCAACGTGGCATCCTATGCTCAAAACCTTGAGCAATCTCCAGCTCACTCTTTCTTCAGGTAAGAAATTGCAAAACGACGTTGTAAGCTCTTTTACGGATTTGTGACTATACAAGAATTTTGGTAACGGGTAAGCATCAGAATAACCATGGATCACTATATAGTTATCTAATGCACAGAATTTCAAGGTAAGCTCCTCAAGGTCGCGCCTCGTGGCGAAAAGAATTCGTGACTCTACTCGCGAATACAGTTGGCAATATTTCGGGTAATCAAGCGCAAGGTTGGAATTTCTTTGTTTTGGAAGAAGAGTAAAGAGTCGGAGTTCTGTCGAGAAATTCACAGAAGTTTTCGTAGAAATCAGAACTGTACCCATCGGTCCAATGGAAAATGAGGCTGGGGACTTGCGTCCACTTATATTGCCATCTTTTTGACAAAACGGAAGCTTGTACTGCGTCTTTAGTCGATGGCAGAAAGGAGAGGATGTAGTGGATGACGAAGTCGGGTAATGCGCTAATTCGATCTTCTTCCTCATGAAATTTGACATTTTGGCTGGTTTGTTGGAGAAATTGGATGACTGGTAGATCGGAATAGAAAGTTTGGTCAACTTCTCTTTTGACCTCGGCTGTTCAGTGGAGAGAGATGATTCCCTTGGTTCTCCATGATCTCTTTTCTGAAAACAGGGGAGTCGATAACTTCATTTATGACCCGTTCATTTCAATGTTTACAACATGTAAACTTCAATAAGATGATTCCAAGTTGTATGACTAACGTCAATTTCACCTACTCTATGAAGTGGATATTAATATTATTATAAAAAAATTTGAATAAATTATTTTGCCATGTTTTCTACGAACTTTTTCTTTTCTATTTTTCTGTATCTTAATAAAAGTTTTTACGCAGCTTACCAACAGGTCGTTGTAGTATAGTGGTGAGTATTCCCGCCTGTCACGCGGGTGACCCGGGTTCGATCCCCGGCAACGGCGATTGTTTTACTTTTTTTTTTTTTAAAAATAATAAATTCACTTTTACGCATGTGCTTCTTGGTAATCAAGCCCATAATTGCTTTTATAAAAAACGGCCTGTCGTCCTGAAAGACAAACAATTGATAATTTGGGTTTGTACGAGATATCATTAGCAAAACCTCCAGTCGAAGAACGACCGCTCGTGTGTGTTCTGTGCTAACCCTTGAAAGAAAATGAATTAAAAAAATAAAATAAAAACCCGCTCTTTAGTCTGTTCCCACTTCATCGACTGGCAATACCTCTGCACCTACGCCACCGGCTACTTTTTTTTTTCTCCTTTAGTTATTACTTCTCTTCTTTAGTTGTTACTTCTACTTCACTAAATTCTTATGCTTCTACTTCTACTTCACTAAACGACACACTGGTTACGGTTTCTACAACAGAATTTCTTTTGCATTTTTCTTCAATCATGGAAACTGATGAGGAGCAACGAGTGCTTCCATTTCAGCTTCAATTCGACAAACCCGTAGCCTCTCAGGTTTTTTATCCTACTTCCCAAATGTGGTTGTGTGTATATATCAGTGCACAATAACTCAAAATTTTTTTTCCCATAAATACTTTGGTAGATTAAAATTGCGGAGTGGAACCCAGAGAAGGATTTATTAGCAATGGTGACGGAGGATTCAAAGGTTTTACTCCATCGCTTCAATTGGCAGAGGTTATGGACCATCTCCCCTGGTATTTTACTTTTTCTACTGTTTGATTACTTATGTGCAAGAGATAGCTGCTTATGGAGTTTGTATAAGGTCAGCTTTTAGATTTTAGGTTTTTTTTTTTCAGAATTCGCTTGTCATAAGCAAATATTTGGAGAAGGCAAGATGTAAACGACTGTAACTGTTTTTCTTCGCTATGTTTCTTTGATCTGCTCTGATATATTGTTTAAATTTCCTAAACTGCTTGCGGTGCTGTTTACTTCACAATGGTGTCCTTCTCGTTTAACTTTATGTAATTTGTTTGACTATGCACCAGCAGACTTCAACCAGGATAAAAGGCTGTTTAACGGATTCATGTATATTTTTAGGTAAGTGCATTACATCATTATGCTGGCGTCCTGATGGTAAGGCAATAGCCGTTGGACTTGAAGATGGAACCATTTCCTTGCATGATGTTGAGGTGAATAGACTTCATTTAACTTCTTTTGTAATTTACTGGTTTGGTTTGGTTTGGTTGGGTGGTCTTAAGCTTTTTTTATACCTTTTTTACGTATTCATGGTGTTTGGTTGCTCTTATTCAGAAATTCTGTATTATGTATAATCCTTTTTTTTTTATTGATTTATTTGTTTACTTTGGTTTTATATTTTACTGATCTCCAGTGCTATATATCAAGCAGAATGGGAAGTTATTAAGGAGCTTGAAATCTCATACTGTTGCAGTTGTGTGTCTTAACTGGGAGGAGGATGGACAACTGAAAAGGGTATGCTTCATCTATAGGGATCAACAGAATTCTTATCACCTTCTATTTGAGATGTACTCTCTTAAATACTAACAGATGAAAACATCTTCATTTTTTTTCCAATTGGGTTGATCTGTTTTTCTGTCTGTTCTCTTATGAGTGGCAATTTATATCACCATTCCCATTCTCTTTTCATCTCAATTCAGGATGATTATTGTAACTTCTCAACATATGAAGACCGTACTCCTCGTTTCTTCCCTCCTGCTCCAAGGCCACCTCGGATGCCTGGTGTGGTGTCTGGGGATGCTGGTTTCATGGATGGCAACGAAGATTCATACCAAGAGTTGTCAAATTCTTCATACCAGCGATTTAATATTTTATGTAGCGCTGACAGAGATGGAAGCATTTGCTTTAGTATTTTCGGAATATTTTCCATAGGAAAAATAGTAAGTTGTTGATTAGTATTTTCATTCTTTTTGTAGCTATCTAATGTCAATTGCATCTCAACTGCTTTGAACCAGCAGAATTCTATTCTGAAATAGTCAGTTGATTCTGACGATGTGATGAATTGTGACTTGTGAGACTATTATGAGGTTTGTTAGTTCAGCAGTGTAGGAAACCATGCAGATAGCTAAGTCCTTATGCTAAGTCTTAGGCTACAGGCCTACAACAGATGGATAAGAACAAGTCTAGGCTAAGGTAGTGAGGTATCTAAAGATGAGCAACTTTTGAATGTATTGATTTGTTCACAAAGGCATGATTTGGTTGGAATATATTAAAGCTACCATAATAACAGTTTCTATTTCTTAGGCCATTCAACACTTCTTCTCCTGCATTTTTTATTTTATTCGTAGAGGCTCATGGTAGATATTATTGGGATTATTGTTAGAAAATGTGCTACAGATTTTCTCGGAATAAGGTTCATTTCTGGATAATAGCAATGCAAATATTGCTTAGTTGTTCGAAGTTCTTTATCAGTTAAAAGAATATATCAATTTATTTGCCTGAGAATCAAGTTACTCTGTTCTTCAGTATCATGTTCACTGTGTCACTTAGTATCTCTAAATACAGAATGTACACGACTTTTCTGTTCCTGCTCCCTTTGTGGACAAGCAATCTATTTACCAGCTTATGAATGCTTCGAGTTGCAAGGTATGCGTATGCTATATGCTGATAGCATTAACAAGTATATTTACCATGCTGAGTCAAGATAATGTTAATATATATATATATTTGTTTTCATTAGGTCGCTTTGTCAAAAGACCTTCGTCATATGATTGTCATGTGCTCGGGAGAACTTAATGATAATATGGTTGAATCAAGAGAAAATCAAATGGCTGGGGATGTTATGCATGGGTCACATAGCTTAGTTCTTGATACTTCTATCTTCTCAAAGAGGTAAGTTTTAAGGAAGCATGATAATTCACTCTCTGTCTGTAGAACTATACGTTTGGAATTTTCCCTTGTTGTGATTCATTCATCATTAAATTTCAATCTTTTGACCTTTATGAATATTGGACTTGATATGAATATACAACTTGAATAATTTACTCTCTTTATCTTTGTAGGAAAAGTGAGCTCCATCAATTGGCCCAACAAGCTTCTAATATTGAGGAGTTAACCGAGGTTATCCGGGCATCACTATCAGTTATGTCAACACAGTGGTCAGATGCCATGCGTGTGTTTCATGAGAAGTTTGATTCACTATCTAATTTGATTGTGGACCATGGTAAACACAGATAACGACACTAGATATCATTTTAGCAGTTGTGCAAACTGTTTGTTTTTAGTAATTTATTTAGTGTTATCTATCATTTGCATTTAGCCCTGGACTCATCCCCCCAAGAGGAGTTTCTGAGCCTTTTAGGTGGCGCTCGGACTAGTCCTGCAGTACATCAATTTCTGGTTAATACTCTTGGTGAAGTGGTATGCTTGGCTTATCAAAATTTATTTTTCTGAAGAGGAACTTGTAATTATATATTTGGCTCAATCCTTTTTCGTGTTTCTTTTCTTCTTGGTTGACAGGGTGTGAAGCGTGTATCAAAAGTTGTTTGTGGTGCTGGGAAAGAACTTCAGCGCATTGTTCTTGATCATATGCAGGTGCATTATTGCATTCTTTTAACCTGTTAATTCAGTATTCAAGTTAGGGAGCATTTTCTAGAATCTGGTGGATCGGTTAGTAGATTATCATCAAGATATAACCAAACTTATTGTGCATGTATGCCAGAGATATTAACTTTTGACAGTCAAAATATTTATGAGTACATATATCCTAGAATAGTTTGCTATTTTCCAGCAATCTGATTCACTGAATAAAATAACATATCCATATTGCACATCTATATGAAAACTGTCTCTGTTCCATACTGCACTTCTATGCTTGTTACTCTTATACGTATGGTATAATGTATCATTTTGCTATATTTTAACTGTTGGTTTGTGTTGTTTGTTTATCTCATAAAATTATTGAAGTAGAAGCCATGTTGATAGCATACAAATCATTAAGTCTTTAATTTTCCTTTGGCTTTCTATCTTTTCATCCTGATTTGGCTTTGTTTGTTCTGTTCCCCTACCAAGAAGGCTTGAGTAGCAACTAAGATAAATATTTATTTCCCAGCCTGCTGCAGAAATAATTGCATTTAGAATGGGAGAACTAAGAGGCCTGTCAAGATGGCGTGCTCGCTATCAAGGTATTGGTTTGGATGAGATGCTCATCAATAATGCAACAGAAAAATCAGGCATGATGTTAGTACAAATTGAACGGTTAATGAGCGTTCTTTCATCCGTGGAGCAACAGGTATTGTGATTTGAGGATGTTAAACATAATTAGTTTCTTGAGGTATTTTGAACTAGTAAATTAGTCTCCTTCAATTCTAAGAAAGAATAGAGATTAGAAGGAACTGAACTGCTGAAAATAGTTGCAGTTTAGAAATGCATTATTTTTTACTAGAATGCTTTAAGTCCTTATTCTTGAATATAGGATTCAATTTAGTTTAACTGTTGATTGTTTTAAGAACATTTGCTTTTAATAATATGGAGTCGATCAATACTGAAATGGAGGACTAGCACATGAAACTTTTGTGGCAAGGCTGCTACCCTAACATACTTATGTGAGATGCCTGAATCAAATTTCAAACAGTTATTAGATTTGCGACAAAAACCTTTAGGTGGTTGCGCTGGATGTATGTTGGCTTTTAGGTAAGTTATATTTATGTAGGCATTAGTCACCCTTTCTTTCTAGGAGGATGAGGATTGTGGCATTACAAAAAAGTGTATTTATTTTTTATTGGATTAGATAGTTTTCTATGGAAAGAAGTTGTCCGAAATGGAAGAAGGCACTTCCCCTTTCGTGAAATCACAAACTAACTCTGTTTTAACTCCAATATTCTTTTTGACCTTTTCAGTTCTCAAATTTCTTCAATTGGCTGCTTAAATCTATAAAACTACTTATGCAAGAACCAAGTGATCAGCTTCTGCCATACAACAGGTGTTCTTTGTTCTTTCTTTTTTTTTTTTTTTTTTTTTTTTCAATTCAGACATCCTTTTTCACATTCAATCTGGTAACCACCATCAATTTTTGTGGGCATTTTCTTTTTTCCTTTTGGCAGTGAACTTGTTGTCATATTCTTGAAGTTCCTATATGATCAAGATCCAGTAAGGCAGTTGCTAGAACTATCCGAAGTCAGTCATAATATTGAAGTTGATTTGTAAGCTGCCTATTCAACTGAAGTCAATTTACCGCTTCTTTTCTCACAACAATCTTGCCTTTAACATTTCACAGATTGGTATCATAAGCAAACCATGTCAAGATTGTAAAATCCTAAGTTGGACATCCACATCATGAAGTAGCTTTGTAAGCCATATTTAACAAACTAAAAGTTTAGTGAAATCTGCTTTTCAATCATGCTAAAACTAAGATACAATGTTTCAGCATAGAACTGTTTACTTCTATGATTTGATCGAATGTTGAAAGATGAACTTCCAGTTAAGCTCCTGTGACTAAAGGCACTCTCCAATAGCTTGCTTTTTTGCCAAGGACATGCTTTGATGTTTCACATGGATGCAAATGTTTATACATTTAGTTAAGTCCAAATAATTCGACACTGCTAAATTTTTCAGGGAAACCATGCAAAGAGTTAAAGAATTAGTTCAGTTTGGAGGCTTTTCAGACTGTGAATATCTGAGAAGGACATTAGCTAAAGAATTTCAGCAAATGGAGTCTAGGTATATCTTTATTTCTTCTTTTGTTGCATAATCTATCAAAAGATGAATTGTGGTGTTGGGGATGTTATCATCATGAAATATACAAAATATATTTCTAAGGCTCATGTCAGCAAACAAATTCCTAAGATGGTGATGCTATTGTTGGGTGTTGAAGATACAATTGACTCTATTATCAGTTTAATCAAGCAAATCAAAATTAAACACAACTAGCTTAAACAGGCACTGGGGTGTTATCAAGTAATTTATATTACATTCTTCTTCGTTGACAAAATTTGACTTTTCATACTCACTAGTTATGAATTTATGGCTCCATAAGTTTAGCTTCAAGGAGGCTTTTCACATGCCCTTCAATACAATCTCGAGAAAAATACTATGCAAGGATTTGCTGCCACTGTTTCCACTTCCGTCCTCATCAGCATCTACATCCGTAGCAATTCCTATCTCAATATCATTCTACGGGGTATTTTTCTTTTCCTCTGGATAAATTGCTATGAGCTGCCTACTAATTTCATTTTTGTTCTCTCCCTCTCTTGCTCAAATGGGTGCTAATTTGCAATTGCATGACAATTGGATGATTAATGCAAAATCAATTTGTTATGCTATAACATTTCATCCATTGTACTATATATTTAACCTCATCCATGAAAACTTTTTGTTTTGTTCTAATATTTCTTTTTTTTCCATTTTTCTCCTGTAGGAAGACTCCCAATCAGCTTCATCTAATCAGACTTGTCAACATGATCTTATTGATTACATATGCTTCCAAGTACCAAATGAACCTTCTTCAGATATTTCAAATTGTATAGGCATAATGAGAGGATTTATGAATGATCTGAACAGTTTAAAGGAGAGCTATACTTCATTGGAAGCCATATTGTTGTCTATTCCTGCTGGTTATGATTGTGTTGATCTGTCTTTATATAAGGTGAAATATTACAAAACGTGGTCTTTTAGGTCCATTCTTGTGTGATTGCTATATAACCTATTGCTTAAAACAGGATAGTCAAATTGTCTTGTTACTAAATGGGACTGTCACATCATCTGAAAGCTCTGGAGATGCATGTATGATGATTTTGCAAGCTAATGACCTTCCATTTGTATCTATTTCAAGGTCGACTTCTTTGAATATGTGGAAATCGCATCAACTTAGGGTAACTTCTGCGACTTGTACTCTTAACTGCAATTCTTGGGTTGCATGTGGCAAAACCTCAATGTTGTCAAGTGCTATTCCAGTTCACCTTTTCTATTTGTGTAGTTTTCGCGTGTCTGAAACTTTTGAATCTGTTTTAACTTCTGCTTAAGCTACTTGTTAGTCCCTCCCATATGTAAGTTTTGTAGCTTATTAGATGTCCTTGAAGTTCTATATTGTTTTATCCCATGCTTAAGCTTCTCAGTCACCACTATGCTTATTATGTCATCAGTCAACTTCTTGTGTAGTGTATTAAGATATATAGGAATATGTATTTGACTTATTAACTAGTGTTAGAATTCTCAGGTTAAATGATTTTTTCTTCTTTTGGAAAAGAAAAACAAAAAAGACTTCATTCTTCCAATATTTTGGGTATTCAGGATGCTGTTGTGGAGCTGCAAATGGAGAATGAAAAGGCTCGCTACATTCCTCATTCTGTAATTGCTCCCTTGGCAGTCAGTGGTAAGCTTTCCTCATGGCTCATTTTCATATTGTACCTGTAGAATTTCATGGTGAGTGGTTCTAGAGTTTTACGGATAGAATTTAGAAATCTCAAGTGAATTAATTGACTAATGATTTTAATGTGGACACATCTAGAACATTTTCAACATTTACATTTGTGCTTTGATTCTATAAATATTTAATTAATCGACAACTACTGGCTCTTTTGGTGGACAAAGAACTTATGGTGGTAAATTTATCATTTGATAATCTCATCATCAATGTCTATTAACATATTAAACATTTATATTTTTCCATGGTTATTATTTCAATAATTATTTAGTAATTTTACTGCTACCTTCTGGTTGTAACTAGTTCTTGATGTTATTGTGAAAATTACGTAACAGCATCCAGAGGTGTAGCCTGCGTTTTTGCTGCAAGAAAACGCGCCTTGGTTTACATCTTGGAGGAAGATGAAGATGAAGTTCCAGAAACAGAATGGCTGCCTCCCTCTTGGTGAGTTCTATCAGAACAAATCAGTAATATAAATTTGACTTGTTCTACATTCATTAAAGGTGTAGCTCTGTAACTTGCAATAGATATGAAATTCAAATTAATCCATATTTTTTTATCAGATGATTACAATTTCATGCTTGGATAAAGAAATCACTAAAATACCATCACAAGGATGACCAAACTCGTAAGAAGAAGCATGTGAGATATTTATTGGCACTAAACAACTTCTGCACCCTTTGGGGTCGTTTATTTTGTATTTTATGTTTCTGCAAATTCGGTTTGTTCAGTGTCTTGTGTCCCAAATAAAATATCCTTTTAGAAGGATTCGTTATTTTGCCTATCCGCTACTCAAAAGGACCAACCAACTCTTTGGAACACAGAAGGTCCTTTATTATTGTCGTTTCTGTTAAAAATGAAAAAAAAGAAGAAAACGAAGATTGGAATTTTGGGGTCACTGGCAAAGTTTGTGTATGTTTCTTGATGCTAGATGATAATGTTTAATTGTTTTCATTTTTAACATGCATATGATATATCGTACTGCATGTGATGTCGCTCATGAATTCTGTGAATAAAATGGTTTGGTAATTATAACCAGCCTTCCATGTATTCACAGAGAAATCGATTAGGACTTTAAAACACCAGAGGCATCTATCATAAGGTTAAGTTGGGCAATTTCATCCTTACCACCAATTATTTTATTGTTAAAAAGGAACAATAAATAAATACAAGCTGTTCATTTTTGTTGGACTTCACTGAACACAACAGAATAAGAGCGTAACAAGATGATGAAGTAAGCTAGCCATATTGGGTTGCACATAAAATTAGCCTCTAGATTCTATCCTATCTACTTCCCACGTTAAGTTTTCCAGTTTCAGGAAGAGCCCAACTGAAAAATATTAGAACAAATACCACCAATCAAATCAGTTGCTCTTCAAAGCTCAACACTGAGAATGCTCAAGGGAGCATCTTCTTGAGACGAAGGCAACTACTGAACAGCTAGATAGATGATATGAGCTTACTGCGGTGAAATACTGTACAATGAGAGGGCCCCATATGCAAGGATTATAATCCAAGGATTGCAGGAAGACCCTACCCAGCCCTGGAGGCTAGAAACCGTGGAAGCATTAAGATAGGAATTGGGCTGGAAAGGACAAAGGTTGCTAAAACCGAAACCAGGCCAGTGTTGCTTCGCAGGCCATCTTTAAGGATCATCTAACTCAACAAGCTGAGCTCGCCTCTCAGCAGCCTTTTTCCTAATAAAGATGCCCCACCTGAGGGCTGCCTTGAGTTTGAGCCAACCAAGGACAGCTTTGCCTGATGAACGGGATTGATCATCACCCAAGCTGTAGTTTGGAGATAGGGCAGGCATGTATGCTGATGAGTAAGGGTACCCATCTTCAGTTGTGTTGAAGGAGTTAAGGCCCTGACCTCCCATGTTAAATATGCGAAGAAGATGCTGCATATCTTCACTTTCAAGCATCTCATGGCTTCTCATTCGAATATCTTCCTCTTGCAAAAAGTCCTCAGCTCCCCTATAAGAAGTAAGGTTCGGTGTACAAACACCTTGAAAGCTTGATGTTGATGACTGTGGTGGGCCGAGTGCTGGTATATTGTCACTTCTTGGTAATTGAGCTTGTTGTGAAGTACTAGCCAGGGGGTTTTGCAGAGGTAATGAAGCAGCATCAAATTGAAAAGGCATGTTTTGATTTCCATTATGGGGCTGCATTGAAAACCTTGCAGCCATACTCTCATTGTAACCTAGAGAGAGAGAGAGCATTCAGTCAGCAACAAAACCAATGTTGAACTTGGTACTAAATTTCAATATGAAAAGCTATAAAATAGGCACAAAAAAATGTATCGCATCTTTCAATCCCATTAACCATATGTTAGTAATACATATGATGATGATTCTGAACTTAAAAACTGTACCTCCAAGAGTTGGACCCGAGTCCATAGCAGGCTGATCTGGAGGCACTGGAACCGATATGGTCGGTAAAGTAACTTGATGGTCATAAGAGTTCAAATAGTCCTGTTGACTGGTAGGAATATCAATTTGGGAAGCAGTTATGTTCTCATTCTCCTTAAAGTCTAGAAGTGTTTTGCCATCATACTCTATAACATGCATCCAGTTCTCATATGCCTTCTTCACCAATTCATCCACATGCACCTGCAAAAACCAAATCCCTCACAAATTTTTCAAAGTTCACCTTTTTGTCCCTCGATTTTTCTTGGTACGTGAGGGATCCTAAAAATTTTTTTTCTTAGATTTGAAAAATAATTATTTATTGCGTACTATTATAACCATGTTTATTTAGCTTTAAAAAGTGCAAAATTTAGGAAACCAGTATCACTGAGAAAAAAAAGTCCCATCAAAATTAACTGGCCATGCACAGTAGTTCCTATGCTAGTTGTGCCCTGCCTGGTCCCCCAGCACAGGGGAGTTTCCATTGCAGGATTATGTACCTTCTGGCTGTCAGAAAGAGATTCTGCTGAATAGTACTGTCCATTAGCAATTAAGCCACTCAACTCATAGATATTGTTGAAAACAACACCAACATTCTTTGCATCATCAGGATAGTACACGTAAAGTTTCCCACTCAGAACACAAGACTTTGCATGCTCTACAAGAACATCCCACATCTTGTTTGACATGCCACTTCCAAGAATCTGCAGAAAATAAGCAAAAGATACATCATAAATAAGAATACATGAATTAGCGCTCAAAATTGACAACCAAATTAAATTCTTACATTCCTCAATCTCTGAGAGTCCCTGACTACAAGCCGTAGGAAGTCTTCAACAGTAAATATCCCAGCTTTATTCAGCCTCTTGTGGAAAGATCCATCCTTCCCAATCTTCTCCAATCTCCAGACCTCATCATTTAATGCAGGTGGATAATGTTTCTTGTATACTTCAAAAGAAATAAAAGAAAAAAAATGGGGGAGAGGGGGAAAGGAAAGGAAGATTTAGAATCTCTTAGATAGAATAGTAAAAGCAAAAGGATAAAAACCATGAAATATGTTTCACAGATAGAAGCGATAAATTATGAGCTGAGCTCACATTCTCCCCGGTGATCCTTGACAGTAAAGGCATCAGTTTTGGCTTCACGAATACGAACCCCTTCACAATAGCCTGAGGAAACCTTCAATCCTAGCCTAAACTTCCTGCTTCTTATCCAGCTTGAGTTGTCAGTAAATGTAAGCTCTCCTAGAGTTCCTACACCTTCTTTCAGCGTCACTTGCAGATCCCCAGTTAGGAGTGGCCTCTTCCCCTCACGCTCTTTAACTATATGAGAGTCAAATTCTTCTTGAGTCCAGTTATCAACATCCTCATTATTAAAATCACCTTCAAGAACAATAACATCTAATTTCACTGAGGATTCAGGACCAGATGTGACAACATGGCCTGTATTTGCATCGATCAACACAATATGGATTGCAGCACCCTGCTCCCCTTCAACTTTCCCACCAGTAAAGAGAGGAAGGGACAGCCTGGATCTGAAGTGCAACTGCAAGTTCCTTCCATCAGGCCCCCCTATACATTTTGGAGAAGATCTGCGTTTTCTCAACCATTAGAGAAACAATCTAGTAATGCAGAGGCATACAATGAATTCAAATCAACAAACTGCATACCATCTAATTCACATAGTTAAGAATCAATCAATTAGGAGTAACGCTTGACAATGCCCAGTATGTAACATAAAAAGGCCCACATGAAAAGTGTAGAAGGAATATCTAGAAAAATAATATTATCCCATTGACTTTAAGCGCTAAGAGGGCCAAGTTCCACCATTGAAAAAGTAAAGCAGATTTACCTGTAGCCAGTTTCATCATGTAACTGAAAATGAGGGGGAGACCAATAGAATTGAACTAATTAAAGCAGTGCAGCAAGCAAAAGGGGTGACAAGGTCAATCTTCACACTGATTCAAGCAAGGTAAAATACAAATTCAAGTCCTAGTCACGGAATTTTGGAGCCTAGAAAATGCCATTTTGACATATCTAGCAGAAATGCTGAGATAGAATCTCCAATCCTTCATGCATACTAGTCAGTAGAAGAAAATTCAAAAATATGCAAGCATAAGCAAACCAAATACGTAAAGAAAGCACCATCAAGTCTGATTCAGTAGAGTATTATTTTAACAAGCAGAAGAACGGTGCATACTTTCCAGTAAGTTTGGCTGGGCCTCCTAATTTTGCTAGAGCACGCTCCACTTCTTCACTAACCTGCTTAGCATTCAAGACAGGTAAAAGTAAAAAATCTATCCACAAAGCAAGAAAAAGGCTTGACTAAAACTAACTGGTCATAAAATAAGTGTGATTAGCCCTTGGAGATGTTGTAATTAGAAAATAAAAAGAAGAGAAAATAGTTTCTCTAAATCCTTCAACAGTATAAAAACACCACAAGGATGCAATTTATCTTACAACTCTCCTAAGAATAGGCTCCAGTGATGAGCAAAGTTTCTGCAGACTATCCACCTTGAGAGCTTCAACAATAACGCTGCAACACAGTTGAGAAATGTGGAGGATTTTAAACCAATATTCAATAAATAAAATGCTAACTATAAAACACAACCATTCTCCTCAAGCAAGAAGGAAAAGATGCTTATAAAGACAGTTTGAAACAAACGAAGTCAGGCATGGGCTGTTAAACAAATTTGCATTTCTAAAAGTGCGATACAGAAAAGAAAAAAAAAAGCCATGCTAAAGAATTGCAGATAAATAATTTATAAGTAACGACTATAAGTACAAGAATCGATTCCAATTTAGTATGTCCATAAGCACAAACTGAGAAGACATGCTGCCAAACTGAAACAAGATAACAAAATTCGCAAAAAAAATTAAAAAAAAAAAAAAAACACTACTGAAATTAGGTTTTTCGTGTAAGCAATCCAAGTTTCTGGTTCATTTCCCAGTTTATCTCGTTAGAGTTTCATTCCAATGAGAACAATACATTTTGGTTGTTTTGCTCTCCAAAACCTACTCATAATATAAAGCTTTTTCATTTGAACAATTATACGCTGACGAGTTTACTAAATAATCCTACAGAAATAAAGTTCAGGTAGATTTCTAGAAGCAGAAATCATTAGAAATTCAGTAATCAACAGACAATGTCTTCAGCCAAAACAAGTAACTGAAATGACAGTTGCTGGATAGTCAAAGCTTTTAAGAAAATATAAATAAGTAAATAAAAAATTAGAAATAACTAACAAAATCTGACTTATCAAAAGGGAAACAAAAATAAATAAATGCACCTAGCTAAAGCAGGCCGTTTTCTATCAGGCTGGCCTTCATCACCAGAACTTGAATCTAGTCCTCTCTTCTCTCTCGCCATACTAGTCGATCTATCCATGAACCTCGTTTGCATCTTTACCGCGTTTGGTTCCCGAGAAAAAAAAAAAAAAGAATAACAAGTTGAGAAACTTTGCAATTGACAAATAACTTTATGTTTATAACAAACAAATTAAGGAACAGGAAACCAGAAAACCAAATGAATATGAAGATACAGTAAAGCGCGTAGGTGTGCATGTATTTGTTCGATTGTACTGTAATATCCGCTTTACCAAACAGACTTATTGCATGATCCGAAATTCGAAATTTGAAAGGAGAAATCAGAGAATAACAGAAAGAGGAAAGAACTTTTATCTTTTATCTGAATTGAGAGAGATAAAGAGAGACGACAAAGTAAGCGGGAAAGTGAATTCGATACCTCCAAGAGAAAATTCCATTTTAGATTTTGTGAGAGTCTGAGAAATTTCCAGGAAGCGTCTGCGAATTTTCACTATCGAAAGAAACTGCAAAGAGATTTCGTCATTTTCTGGGTGCTCATATCATTAGTAACAATGACGGCTGTCTCTTATTAAACAGTAAGGGGGACCAAAGCCGAAAAGGAAAGGAAAGGAAAGGAAAGGAAAGAGAGAATCTCTTGCCTCAGGGTTTAGCGCTTTATGAGAGTTGGTGGACTTGAGTCAGTAGATATTCGGGACGAGGCGAGCGAAGCCATCCGGGCCGTTGGATTTGTAGAAGATTATTTTCCGGGAATCTTTTTTGAATTTTATCTCGCCTTTTTGCCACACTACACGTGAGTGCTGGAAACGGTTGTCTGTGTTTTTGTTGTGCGTTATGTGTTGTGTGCGTCAATGGGGAGGGAGTAACAGTGTTTTTTCCGTTGATGTTGGAAAAACTCGCTCTCCGCTAACGATGGAGACGAGACAGGGTGAGCGATTGGGGCTACGAAATACTCAGAGGCTCCCGACAAGGGGCAGGTCGACCGCTACTAAACTCACCGATCGGCAAGCACAGATTCCCCTCCGTATCCAGGAAAGAAGAAATATCATTTCTAATTCTACCTAAATGAATATTTTCAGATTCGAAAATTTCATTGCAAAAAATATTCATAAAAATCTTTAAATTTTTCTTTTAAAAAAAATATATTCATTATCGATTTTTATGGATATTTTTTGCATTGAAATTACTCACACAGAATTAGAAATGGACTTAAACATATTAAAAATTACTCAAGTTATTTACATATTAAAAATTTATAATAATCTTTAAATTTTTAACTGATAAAATATATTCCAATACAAATGTAGAAATTTAAGTTAAAAGAGATTAATCTTAAAAATAAAAAAAATAAGAAAAAGGGCAAGGATGGTATATTTAAATAAATAATTAAATATTTTACTCTATATTATATTGAAATTAAAAACATATGGTTAAATTTAATAAGAATTTGCACTAAAAAAATATTGTTAATCGTAACCAAAGATTAATATTTAAATTTAATAAAATACTCTAATATACAAGTTTTTTTATCATAACAATAACTCATATTTCAATTTACTTAATAATCTTAAAACAATTGAACGAATATATATATATATATATATATATATATATATATATATATGTATGTATGTAATGAGTGTAATCAACATTTAAATTACATTTCAAAAACTATAAGAGCTTTAATAAACTACAGGACATAGAATAAAACCTGATTTTTGAGATATTTTTAATAATAAAAAAAAGTTTAAGCTATGCCTTAATCTTCAAATCTCTTTAATTACTTCAAAATAATAACAAATAATTCTCTAATCTTTTTATTATCTAAATTCAAGACCTCCAATGGAAAGAAATTACAAATTTTTATCAATTTTAATGTTGATATTATTTGCAATGACAACCGTATCCTCTGTGAACTGTGAATTTGTGATTGGTGGTTGACGATAACGGGGTGATATTTTACTATTTCAGTGAAAAAATTGAATGGAATGGGACATATTTATCTCGGGTTTCAGGAAACAACCTCTTCGACATTGCGTGCTCTGCTTTTCGCAGATTCGTTTGGCTTCTTATCCTGTCCGTCGTACTCGCAATGCTAGAACAAAATAACAAAAAAAGAAAAAAATTGTAATAACTGGCAGATCAGATGTTGACACGTCTTGAACGTTTTTTCTATTGGGCGTATATTGTCATGAAAAATTCACGAGCAATGCTAAAATACAGCTGCAACTGCAATTGTATAACCTGGACAGCCATTGCCATCGGAGACACATGCTGTAACACTGACCAGAATTCGCAATTCACACACAATGGCTAGCTTCGGACCCGTTAATTTAATAACGTTGTAAGAATTACTTGGAGTGAACGTGAAAACATTTGTGCTAATGTGGATGTTATTGCCGAGTGCCGACAGTACTATCATATGATCGTTAGCAAAGTGCTGGTAAACACACTAAAGAAGAACATGTTAAGAAGATGAGTTCACTTTTTTTTTTATTGAGAAAGAAGATAGGTTCACTTGACAATTTTTTCGAAAAAATAGAAATGGCATCCTAACATATAATCCCGTAGTGAAAAATTTATTCATAATTCTTGAAGTAGGAAAGGAAGAATAAAGATTAATGGAAATTGTACCCATTTGTCCTTTTCTTTTGTGCGAGAAAAAAATTACAGGAACAAACACAGAGACAAATGTAACCAAATCATATAATAATTACAGGGCACAACTAAATGGCGTAGGAAAAGCCGTGAAAGAT
Source organism: Jatropha podagrica (assembly GCA_947857235.1). NCBI lineage: Eukaryota > Viridiplantae > Streptophyta > Magnoliopsida > Malpighiales > Euphorbiaceae > Jatropha > Jatropha podagrica. The sequence continues at coordinate 39,068 of CANUEP010016702.1, read as the reverse complement.
TTACTCCCGACTTCCCAAGTCTCACCTACTTTTGTTCATACTAGATAAGAGGGACCAGATAGGGAACTAACTAGCCGAGCTGCACCACACTAAGGGGACCAGATAGAGACCTAGCCTTACTGTTTCAGAACCGACAAGGAAGCTTACAAATAAATGGTCTAGCAGAGATCGATGGGCTTGAGACCTTATGCTTCACAAGAGAATTTCTTCAAATTCCACGTAGAATCAGAGATGTTTATTAAAAAGCCATATCAAGGACCTCTAGCAACAATAGAAGCAATATGCACGCACACGGATCACTTCTGCAAAAGCCATGGCCATTACTTGTACAACATCCAATGCAGAGTCAAATTGCACGGTTCGCTGCCTTATCCTCTCTGGAATCTCTCATGAAGTTACCCAAAGACCACGTTGTTATATTCAAAGACAAAGCAGCATGAAACACGAGCATACATAAATAAACACATAAATTTGCAAGAATACAGAGAAGAAAGGACCATGCACTCAAATCATCATTAATGCCAGCTTGGCATGATCCTCAGAAAAAGACAGTACGAAAAATTTACTTAGAATATATGTTCAAAAGCACGACTCAAATTTGGAAAACTATTGGCAGACAATATATCAGTTCTAACCATAGACATACATCAGGTCAAGAGTAAATTCAACAACTGATCACGAAACCTATGAAAGAAACTCTAACTTTAAATGGCCTAGGAGGATGTATCGGCGATTGTGCTTGTCATGCTTTATATCGCCAGTAGAAAAACAATTTGACCCACATTTCACTTTGTAGGAAGACGACTACCGCTTCTTGTTCTTTTTCTTTGCTTTCTTTTTGTCTCCCTTATTGTGTGGCTTTGACTGCAACTTGTGCTTTGAGGCTTTCTTGAAAGACTTCTTTTTACTTATGCCTAAATTGTGCTTCTTATCGACTCCAGTCAATATTGGCACTGCTGTCAGCGTTTTCTCACACTCAAGATCCTTATCTTCTCGTGAAATCTCACTAGTTGTCACAGTAACTTTCATATCTCCATTGTCATACTCCATTGTTCCTTTTGCCGATAAAAAGAAAAAAAAAATCCAATCACATATCAGATAGGTACAAAGGTTAAGCTATATGTAACATTATCTATCGGCTATAATCTAGAGAAGCGCTAAAAGATTCTCATCTTATATGCTCCCTGGATGATATGTTCAATGGTATCTCCAAATAATATGATTTCAATTATTATTTTATGTAACAATACCTCGTTTCTTTGTGAATTAATCACATTAAATAAGATTAATCTAGACACCTGTCATGGAAGCAAGATTTGCTGGATTAAACAAGTATGTGTATTCTGCATCCCAATTATATATATATATATATATATATATATATATATATATATTCCCCAAGACAATAACATGCTGATGGCAAAGTTAGCACAACAGAGATATTGACAAATGGTGGTGCAGCTAATTCCAAGGGCTTAATAATTTAATATATCCTCAAGTGGCATGGACGTCTCATATCCATCAGCTTCCAGTTAGTAGAAAATACCATTTACTGATGCAGTTGGCTCACTTTCTTCACCATCTTTGTGAAACTCAGCACTTTCATCAGATGCAGGTGGGGCTCCTCCATATAAAGCAAATTCTCTTTCCAGTTTCCTCTGCAAACATGTCAGGCAGAAAAGCAGAAACAAAGAAAACTTGGGATCTTCTCTTCATTTACATGAGAAAGATTGATGCATTGTGATGCCATGTGAAATAAAAGTCACAACAAAAGCTTAGCAACCTTAAATAAAAATAAAATAAACAAAGCAAGACAAAACTGAAGGTTAATCAGAATCAGCTTCTTTTATCTTCCCCCCATTCCCTTTTAATAAATTATCTCAACTCGTGTCAGATTGCTAAATTAGGCTTCAATAGCCATATAAGAAGTTTTAAAGTTGTCTGATTTAGAACGATTATGAAGGGGGAACCATGCATCCTTCAAAGGAATAGCAGGGAGCAAAGTAGATACACTTCTCATAGGTGCTTATCACCAACAATTTGGAGCAAAATTTTTCCCTTCTGAACATAAGAGCGAATTAGCCTTCTGTTTGCTCTCTTTAATTTCATAGGCTCAATAAACTCTCAATGAAAGATGTACCACCTAAAGTCTCCATAAACAATAGGCATGCTAGAATTGAAAGCTTGCTGATTGCCAAATGATCACCAGAGTGCTCATTTGACCACATGTTAACACCAATGCACAAAACAAATTGACCACATGTACAATTGAAATTGCTTCAACCAAAGTAATTTTTTTATTAGGGAAGACATTTTAATATAAACTAGGTGCATTCATGTATACACACTCGCCAGGCCAACTTTTGCACTAAACAGAGAACCTCAAATTGTTATTAATGATTCCATTCATTATAATATATCATTTTGGATCCTGTATTTATCACTCTCTAAAAATAGTCTCACTGAACAACCATTTCTTAAAACATCTCCAGGCAATTGAACTTCATTTTTAGTATTTAAGAACAAAAACCATTGCTCCCAATGCTCACCAAATAATATCAATATCGCTACCGTGAAATGAAACCCTACGAGCTACATTTCTAGTTTTCTGCCGTTAACTAGCAGGCTGGCTTTATCAATGTCCATAGCTTCTAATGAGGCAATTTATAGTGTCTTAACGTGCCATCAACAGACTTACTGTTGCCAGAAAGAACAGATATACATTTAGAAACTATAAATATCTACCAATCTCAAGCCTAAACCAAAAATACAAAAAGAGACATTCAGGTAAAAATTATACAAACCTTTCTGCGCTGCTCGATACGCTTGCGCCTTAAGGCCTCCTCTTGCTGCTTCTGGGCCTCCTTTCTCCTCTTCTTCTTCCTCTTGTGAAACCCTGTCACATAGTCCCTTAACAAACGAACCCCGAATGAGCCAGACTACCAATGGTGCCAACAAAGCAAGTTTAGCGGTGAAGACAAAACGCATAATAACACGGCGTATTACCTGAGATCTTTCTCGTTGAAAGATACAGCCAAAGCTTTGTTCTTAAGAGCACGCTTGTTTATGTGACGAGCTCGGACCGCTGGTAGCTGTGGTTCTGCTTCTTCAATTTGGCCTTCCATCATAGATAGTAATTTGCAGGTTCTCCCTTTGCGGGGTTCAGAAATTAGAACTGGGCGATTGTGCTCCGGGTTAGCGAATCGGTTCTAGGCTTCTACCCGAGTGAGTGCTGTAGAGCTTAAAAACGAGTCCATTTGCGTATCCGTCCTGCTTACTTTGGATTTGTTCGTGGGCCGCTTGAATGCACTTTTCCCAATTTTGTAAGCCCTAAAACTTTTGTTTCATATGCAGTTTTAAATACAAGGAGACATGTATTGAAGTATTAAATTATATAAATTTTCAAGGTTTTTGATTCATTGAGAAATTAAATAAATTGAAATAAAAATACCAACTATACAATTTCAATAATCCTTTTTAAATTCACTAAATAAATAAAAATTTCTGTGAAAATCAGTAAGATCATATCCTAAATTTTAAAATTTATGAATAATAAATGTTTAATTCATAATTTTTGTCCATTGTTCATATGACAGAAGGACCAGTACGTTAACAAGGAGTCAAGGGACGTAAGTAACTAATCATCAATGTGCTCCGAGAAGAGAGATTCTTTCTGATCCTTTTGATCCACGCGAGAATAAATGGACGGTCGCTTGTCATTTGCTGATATTGTCCCTGGTGATACACCACGCTCCACGCGCCGTAAAGTCTCACGAAGGAAATCGTATTGCGATATTTCTAACAATAATAAAAAATTTTCATTTTACCAAAAAAATAATAAAAATTTTTAATTTGGTTTTGTGATAAAAGTGATGATATAAATTTAAATATTTTATAAACAATTGTAAAAATTAACAAAACTTTGAAATATTGATTAGTGTTGAATTGCTAAATTTACAACAAAAGTTTTTCAATATCAAAATAAAGTTTTTTTTAATAAATGAAAGTTAATATTATGAAAAATGTTTTTCTTTTTTTTAAATACATTTAGAAGTGGATACTTACCAATATATGAATTTAAATTTAAATACCTAATATGATATTTTAAATTATTAAAATCACTTATTTCAAATACCTATAATTTATGAAAGTAGAGTGTTTCATAATTGATTTAATCATTAATACAAGAAAAAAAAACAATCTATCAATATATAAATAGAACTCTAAAATATCTCAAACTTACTTTCCAAAACCCTAAAGTTACTTTTAAAAGAAAATAAAAAAAGGAAGGAGATCCAATGCATAACTGTGATTTTATGGAAATATGTTAAAGAATAAAATGATGTTATCTTCTTGAAAAACTAATTATACAATAATTTAATTCAAAAAATTACAATTTGTCAATTTTTTATCCTAAAAATAGATAATTTATGTATTCTTGAAATATTAGAAATTATATTATTTTATATTTAATATTCAATATACCAAACTTAAATTCAAATTTTGAATATCATTACACTATATATTATATTAGTTTTTTAAAATTTATAGAGGTTGATTTGAGCAGAGAGATTTTAGATTCTTCAAGCAAGCTTAAAAAGAAAAAAAGCAAACGATGTATATTTTATTATTAAAATTCATATAAATTCTACGAGTATTTTTTTTAAAGGCAAAAATAGTAAAATAAAAAATTAAAATGAATTCTTAATTTAGATAATTCTGTGTAAAATTAATTTAATTATTTAAAATGAATTTTTTTTTAATAACATTCTTTCAAATAGATTGAATCATGCTTAAAAGTTAACTTAAATCATGTTTACGAAATAATAATTAAGTTTTGAGAAGAATATCATTCTATTGTGGAAAAAGAAAACAAGGAAATATCATTCACGATAAAAAATAGGCGCGTGGCCAACGAACATCTGCTGGCGTACAACTCGAAGCAATCAAAAATTACGAGTTCACACATCACACCCAAAGGCAAAAGCCGCCAGCCACCAATCCGGTTCGCTATATAAACCGAACCGCACTAACAAGAAGCGAAACGAACTAACTACCTTGTAGATGGATGAGTCAGAGAGCACGCCTGAGCCCATTATGTCCGACAGGGTCACCGTCAACGGGACCGTCACTGAGTTGACTCTAACTGCAGACGGAAAGCTCCAGTGGACGGAGAGAGGTCAACGGTGTTTGACCATCGAAAAGGAGGTGCTTGGATTTGTAATTGAGGGAGCCAAAATAAGGATCAAGGCTATTGTGGATAGCGGAGATGGCATCTGCTGTGGAGGCAGTAAGGGAGCTCTGGTGAGGAAGGATTTCGTATTCCAGTCTCTGCATGAGGACTCGCCGAGAATTGGGTGCCATCCTCTCCGCGATTACATCGATTCTCTCGGTAACTCTTTTTGCCTCTGTTTTGTTTCATTGTTTTTTTTTTTTTTTTTTTCAATTGAAAAATCATAACAAAAGACGAGAGAAGTTGAAGTTTCAATCTGGATTAACTGAGTAAAGGTAAATGGTCAATGCAACATTAGCTGCTTATCATTTGCTTTTTCAGTTTGATAGCATTCTTATAATGCTCTATTTGGTGGTTGTGAATCAGTAGGACAGGATGAGAAAACTTGAAACTTTGAACAAAAAAATGAAACTTTAATTTTTTACAGGTCGACCAAAGAGGCTGTTTATATTTGTGAATCCATTTGGGGGAAACAAATCTGCATCAAAAGTTTTTCTTGATGTAGTAAAACCGTTACTTGAAGATGCTGATATACAAATTACAGTGCAAGGTCCAGATTTGTGCATATTGGTTATTGATGGTTACCTATTCTAGGATTGTTGTTCATTACTCTTATGCCTTACTTATATTTACTGATCAGAAACCAAACATCAGCTCCATGCCAAGGAGGTTGCTAGCAACCTTGATCTTACCAAATATGATGGCATTGTTTGTGTTAGCGGAGATGGTATCCTTGTTGAGGTCAGTCGGCTCTGCCTAGTTTCAAAATGAACAGCATTTTGCATTTTTACTGTGAAAATGACAAGTTTTGGACTTAATCTGTCTGCTGCTGAAGCAACTTATTTTTATAAGAATGTTTTTTTGGGGTTACTTAAATAAATTGCTATGATATTTTCATTTATAACTTTGAAGGAACATATGCCAAGAAGTTGAAAATGTTTGAACATTTCTCTATGGAAGTTTGAGATTGTCCTAATTTCAGCTTTTAATTTAATGGTAGATATTTCATTTTCACGTGTTTTTACTGTCATAGTGGTTGAAGTCTCTTGATTTATGTACAATTTAAAATATTAGAGGGACAAACTACTTTGCATGTGATTTTACATTTGAAGTTAGAGCCCAGTTAAAAGATTTGTGAACTCTTGAAAAAGAATTGCAACCTTATCCTGCCAATGGAATAGTATGCATTGTCATCTATGCATTCTCCGCTGCTTGCCCCACCTTGCTACTTGGAGATTTGGGTCTATGAGGAATAACTGTCAATTAGATTGCAACAATCGCCATTGGATGTGTGACTAAAGTTTTATTTTGAAAGCTAGAGTTCCTTTATTCTTGTCTTGCATTTTGCCTTTAGACAAGTTTAATTATTTTGCTTATCGCTAAATTATGGACTTCTAGTCATTTCTGTTCCTTTCTCCTTCTTACTAGCTTCACTTTTTAGTAGGTGGTAAATGGACTCTTAGCAAGAGAAGACTGGAGCAATGCAATAAAGGTGCCTCTTGGAATGGTTCCTGCAGGTTTTTTTTCCTTATCTCTCTTTTAATACATAATTATTGTGTGGCATGAACTCTTCTCAGATCATAGTTTATGAAATGGTCAGTGTGTGTGTAATTCATTGAACTTTTATTTGATGAGTGAGTTATTAAGTTGCTGCAAGGTGTTTTAGATTTCTGTGGCATTAAGTCTATCTTATCAACTAATGGTGGTCGAAATTTAGAATTTTAAAAATGATTCTGACTGGGACAAGCAATTAGATAAGCTTAATTTAACTGTTTGCCTCTTTGCAAATGAGATACAGTCGATTTTGTGCTGGATAATCATGTCTTGTTGACTTTGTGCTGTATAACCATGTCTTATTGATGAAACTGAGGCCATTTGTAATGCAAGCCATGTATTTGGTCCTTTGCACTCATTATGTTTATGAACCATTTAGTTTTTCAACCTCATCCTGTTAAAATAGTGGTGGTGGTTTGTCATTGCGCAAGTCTAACTGCACAGGATTTTTGTTTCTGATGTTTTGCATGCACTGATCTGGGTGTAGGTACAGGCAATGGAATGGTAAAGTCTCTCCTTGATTCAGTTGGTGAACCTTGTAAACCATCCAACGCCATACTTGCAATAATACGAGGTTAAACATAGGGTTTTGAACATTTCATGTTTAAACATCCGGAGTTTTGTCTTTATCATATATTGCTGAAAGGATTTTTACTTCATGATTTACTTGCTGGCAGGCCACAAGTGTTCACTGGATGTCGCTACTATCTTACAGGGAGAAACCAAATTTTTCAGTGTCTTGATGCTTTCTTGGGGTACAAATAGAATCTTCTTGTGTACTAATTTCTATAGTTGAAGGAGGAATCTTAATGCTCCTAATACTTAACTTGGATTTAGTGTTGGTTTCCATAAAGAATTTCTCTAGCTTTGACCCTGGGGCAACTGGAAAGCCAAATTACCATTATCTTTTATTGTGTTTATTTTATTTCAGGTTTGGTTGCAGATGTTGACATTGAGTCTGAAAAGTACAGGTGGATGGGAAGTATTCGGCTTGATTTTTATGTACGCTCTTCTTTTTTCTTACCTCTCCCTCTTAATGTTCTATTTTACTGTGCGACTCTTTTCTTCTTTCACATTTTATACATGTAATGTCTTTTCAAATACTTGCATGAGTTTCAGCCTGAAATTTATAGTTCAGGTAATGTTAAGGGATAAATTATTTTTAAGACGAGTTATCATGCTTAGAATATTCCCTATAACCTTTAATTTTCCCTTAGTGTGTTGGGCATGAAAGTTAAAAGAAAAAATTTTTAATTGTTTGATTTTTATTGGTTTTCTAGCCAGACAGATATAGCATACTAAATTTTGATCTGTTGAATGAAGTAACTGTTATTATGAAGCCTGTTGTTGCACTGCAATAGAAGTTGTTCACAATACTTTTTCAAGAGTCACTTCATCAAGTTTTTGTAAACGGAATGAGTTTGCCTTAGCCAGATAGTGTGACGGGCTTTTCTCTTCCACAATTAAATAAAATAGAGTTTTATTCTGATTAAAGTTCACTTGCTTCCCCAAATTATTAACTAGGATTAATTTGATTGACCAATATATGCAGCTGTCATGCATCTGTGGCTCCTTTGCCTTTTCGACAGATACTTTACTTTTCCTTTTTAGTTGTAATAAATGCATGCAGCAGATGCTCTGTTGCATGGTGCAATGATTGAATTGATGTTAGGACCATGAATCTCTTTTTGGTTTTGTTATTCAAGGCTAGTTACATGGCTTGGTTGATTTGGTGGTGTATTATTAAAATTTAATTATTTTTCTGTCCTTTGCTTTTCTCCTTCCATTTATAGGCTCTGCAACGGATATTCCACCTCAGGCGTTATAACGGGAGTATTTCTTTTGTGCCTGGACCTGGCTTTGAAACTTATGGAGAACCAACTAATTATAATGGTGAATTTGCTGGAAAACAGAATTTTTGCAATCCCAGCCAAGAACAGCCTGTTAAGGTACAACAACGTGGTTACCAGGGATCAGATTTTGACTTAATCAATCTGGATTGGAGGACAATTAGTGGGCCATTTGTTTCAATCTGGCTCCATAATGTACCTTGGGGTGGGGAGGATATCATGGCGGCACCTGATGCAAAGGTTTGTCGTAACCCCCTAGTTTCACATTCTGCTTTCTCTTCATGACATAGGCCAATCCCTGCCTATCTACTTTTCATTTGCATTTCCATGGAATTTTTATCAAAGAGTTTTAAGTTATTTATTTTACGCAATTATCTTTTAAAATTTGTGACGCTTCTTGACTTGTATATAAACAACTATCATACTTGAAAATGTAGAATTTTGGGTCTTGTAACTTTGATGTAAATCTGGAACCAAATTCATGAATGGCTTTATTATCAGATTCTAGCATATCCTTTTGGTGCAAAATGCACTCCTTCTGAGAGGGAGCTCATGAGCTTGTTTGGTATATTTTTGAATTTTGTGAACTTTTATAGAATTCATTTACAAATCTATAGTTTCTTGTTTGGTATGAATGGATATTTATTTGGAGTCCCACATTTTTAATTCATCAGCTGCTTATGCTTGGATCAAATTCTACCAAAATTGCAAATTAATTCTAAACTCAAAAAGAGTACAAGTTACTAAAACTAGTGAATTTTAAATACCAGCGAGTGAAGTTACATAATTAAGATAAATACTGTGATTAATCCAAACATGAAAGTTCATTTGTAAATGAATTGTCCTTGATGAAATTCATTTGCAAATAAAATGAATTTAATATGAATATATTTCAAACACTATGTAAAAGTAAAGTCCTCTGCTGCTCTGTTCTTTTGCTGTTGTTGCACCCTGCCACTAGATTAGTAGCTGTATGGAAAATGAACCATAATGCTCAATTTAAAGTCTTTTTATTTCTCTTTAAGAGCCTCATCCAATTCTAGATAGTGGCTATTTGTCTGCTTTCAACACTTAATTCAATTCTTGATGGTTTTCTATCATTGCCTCCCTGTTCTTTCCTTGTAAAAGCGGCATTTTAACATTTATATTGCCTGTTGATTTTCAGTTCTCAGATGGTTATTTGGACTTGATACTCATCAAGGAATGCCCAAAATTACCCTTGCTAAAATTGATGACCGAGATGAGTAGTGGAGGTCATGTCAAATCACCGTATGTCATATACATTAAGGTTAGTCAACCGTATTTTCAGAATTGATTACATTTTTTCTTGTTTACTTGCATAGCATTCTTTAGTATACGTACAACCCCCCTCTCTCTCTCTCTCTCTCTCTCTCTCTTTCCTTTCAGTTTGATGCACATTTCTTGGAGTATGATGAGAATTGATGTTTGTAAATTTTAGATTTATTCTTAAATGTTGGAATGGATATAGGGACCGGGAAATCCTTGTGTATGAATTTATTCATCTCTTGTGTTTTGCAACAAATGGCAGGTGAAAGCGTTCGTACTGGAACCTGGTCCTCGCACTGAGGATCCAACCAAGGGAGGGATCATAGATGTAGATGGTGAGGTACTTGCCAGAGGAAATGGATCATATAAGTGTGAAGAGAAGACCTTGATGGTCTATGACAAGCTTCAAATAACAGTAGATCAAGGTTTAGCTACTCTATTTTCTCCGGTATGACAAAGTAAAAAAGTTTCATACGTACTTGATATCGTAATTTCATTGGATTTTGCCATTGGAATGGAAGTTTCGTCACCTGTCATTATTTTTTGTTTTGTTTTACTTTTTTTATGTATATATTTTACATGTATATAACCACAGATGGGAAATAATACAGCATGAAATGAGATTTTAAAGGAAATTGTAACATTCTTTAAATGGTTGTGCAATTAGCTGAAATTTGACAGCAGATGAAATGATTTAATGAATACATTGAGAATGCCAACCCACAAACCCATCCTAAAACAGATCAGAAAATCATAAAATCAATAACAAAGGCAACATAAATTTTGAATTTGTTAGAGACATTCTTCTTTTGACTTTATGGAAAAAGTAAAATTGAAATCTGTAGTTATCTATATTACAATTGTTTTTTCTTAAAAATAGAAAATGTATTTGCTATTAGAAGCACCTAGCAAACACCGTGACTTTGTCTGTTTTGGGTGAAACATCAATTATAGAACAACAGTAGAGTTTAAGAATCAAAGGTTTTATTATACCTTATCCATGGATTTGTCTCTTTCCTTCTAAAAGTCAAGACAAATTCAACCACATTCCCACAAAACTACATGAAAAACGCACAATCAACTCCATTTCCTATAATTGAACGACATTGCAGTTTTAACGTAAGTGTCAAAATCAAGAACAATTACGCGAGGGGTGAGTCAGTCCATAATCATTAATAATATAAACCTCATTCACTTTCGCTGCTACCACTTTTTTCTTCAGATATATCTTTATACTCGAACTGAGAGTGACATTTAAGCAAAATTCTTTTAATAATAACAATTCCAGTTTTACTACTTATCCTTATGCTTACCCCAATAATTAATCCATCCAGTCATGCCGTTAGCTCTAGTTTTCTCCTACCAAACTTAAACAAACAAATTGTTAGACGTGGCCGAGATATATATATATAGTATAAGATTTTATTAGTTTTAGTTTTAGTATTTATCACATATATAAGATTTTAACTATGCTTAATTGTCTCTAATTACATACTCTCTGGAGATTTCCATGCTCAGTCTTGCATTTAACATGCTGACTAATGCGAACCTTTTTTTATTTAAAGAAAAGTTTTAATAAGATTGCCTCATTTTGTCTATTTTGGTTTTGTTTAATTCTTAGTCGTTGCATGCAAGTTTCAACTTTAGATGGGCCACCTTCTCTTTGGCTGTAGAGGAACGTTGCTTTCCCTCTGATCAATAATTTGTACCCACAAACAACATAGCCTGAAAACTGCAATTTCTTCATTTTCCACGACTGGATATTAATTTCTCAAAAACCCTAAAAAATCATTACATTTTTTTTTCAAAATTTTGTTTCTCAATAAACGACATTTATACTTTTATTTGTTTAATCATCGTTATTATATTTAAAGAAAATTATACTATTTCAAATGTAGGTTTGACACATGAACGAGTACAAATTTGCAGAGGACATTTTATATGGGTTGTAAGGCTTTTAACCGGTAATTCCATAAATACGTGTGTATCATGCAAGCAAGCAAGCTTTAGTACATACAGTTAAAAAAGCACCGGCCAAAAACAAAATAGACGGTTCCTAAATATGTTCCTACTTGCTGGTTTGAAGTTTTTTTTCAACCCTAAAAGCAAGCAAAGCGCGTGTCGAAGAACCTTGTGCCATACGTGATTGCATGACTCTTGCTGGCGGGTCCACGCATTCATTCTTCACAGTACCTTTCTTCTACAGTAGAAATAAGACTGTTCTCTCCTCGTGGGGGGTATTTTTGTCAAAAGCGTTTTACGTAAAAACATGACGTCAAGCTCAGTAAATTTTACTAACTCAGTATTTATCTTTTATCCTACCGAGTGAATTTGGAATTTCGTATCCAAAGTGCTAACAAGGACAAGAAAATTAAAGGAAAAAAGAAAAAAAACGACAATGCCAAGAACGAGGGCACTAGGCCACGACTCGACGTGTTTAAATCCTCATAAATATTCATTCACACGCGCATGTTTGTGTGCGCATATTTGCACACTCCCGATATACTATAAAATAAAGACACATTTATTATCTCTCACTAACAAAATTGCAATCCTATTTCCTCCTCTCTTCTCTCTCTTGAAAAACCCTCTCTCATGTTACTCCTTTAACTTCGCATGATTGAACAGATCAGGCCGTAAACACCATTTCGACTCTCATTTTCTGCTTTCTTTCTCTTACTTCTTTTCGCTCTACGACTTGGAGGATTTTGAATTTTTGGACGGTTACGTGTTAGTGTCTCGCTGTTTGTTTGTATGCACCTTTGGTTTTTCATTTTTGAAAAGTGAACAAGTTTCGATGTCTACTGCTGCTCCTTCTTCTTCCTCTTCTTCCACGTCTAAGAAATGCTTCAATTTGGACTGTACGGACTTCAAATCCAGGAAAGGTTGGCGGCTTCGTTCCGGAGAGTTTGCTGAGCTTTGTGATCGATGCGCGTGAGTTGTTGACTGCTTCACTGTAATTTTTTTACTGTGGTTCATTTAAATTTTGGCTTTTTGTGTCAATTTTGGTTTTGATTTCGAGGTTTGTTAGTTTGGCGGGTTTGATTGAGGGTGAATTTAAGACTATACTTGTTAGAGATACGTTAGTGGCTTTTTGTTCGGTTACTTGCTAACTTTAGGAAGTTGTTATAGTTCTCCAGCTGGAAATTGGGTTTATTGCGAGGTTAATTTGGAAAAATTGGCTTTGGCTCAAGCTTTGTGCAGAAATGATTGTGCTTTAGTGTATAGCCTTCTCATTTTTCTTACTGAACTGCTGTATCAAATGACAATGGAATTTTCTCATATATTTATGCGTGTTTCTAACTGTAACTTTTCCTTTCTGATCATTTATTTTGTTGAACATAATGTCAATTTCATAATTAGACATATGAGTTGTCCCTTCTATGTTAGCTGTAGGTCATCTTCCCTCCTCATACTTCAAATAAATTATCTACCCATATCTCATGATGGACCCGTTGAGAGGATGACAAACTGCTGTAAAAGATTGGTAGAATATATGAGATTGGTTTGTAGAAGGGCCTGGATGATATTATTCTTGCCTTTAGTATTTGGTCTGATTCTTACTTCTGCTAGAATGCTCTTAATTTTCATTTTATTTTTTATCCATTATTTTCCTGGGATTTGGGTCTTCAACTGCAGAGGAGAGAAGGAAACATTCCTTCAACTAATGACAAAGAGTTACTCATTGAGGAAAAGCCAGAGTATTCTAGTTATAACAAAAACATGCTGGAGGGAGAAGAAGATTGGTACTTTAGGAAATAAGAAAACTCAATATCTCAAACAGGCTTTAAATTCGTCAATGTTTAGATGACAACATGTCAGGCATTTTGATGGAATTTGATTGCTCAAGAATCATCATTGGTTATCTTCTGGTACATCAAACGCTGTGGCAACTCTTTTATCTAATTGAAGTTTGTGATATTCCTTTGCTGCTCCTCTTGGTCCTTCGACCACTGAGTTTTTATACATGCTGCCTCGTACCTACAGCATCATCTAGAATTACGCTGATAATATATTTTCCAAACCACATTCCTAATAAAATATGAAATTAGCTCACAAATCATCATTCCATATGCACGTTAAGATTGGGAGACAAAATATGCAGTAAGGTGAACGTCCATTCATTAGTCTGAATGGCTTGAGCTTTTGAATGCAAATTTTTGTCACTGTCTTGCTGTCTCTGAAGTTGGCCTGATTACCATGCAGCTTGAAAAGGCTAACTTTTTTAGTTATCAACTTCCATATAGGTTTGGACTTATCTTGGCTTCAGCTTAATTTGCTAATGAATGTTTGTAGCTTGGTACAATTCTGCTGACCTTAGAGTATTATTTTGTTGGTGATTACCTTACTTATTAGGAATTGAACCTTTGCTGGGTTGATGTGGTATGGAGTTGGTTGTTTTGTAGTGGGTTTCTATTTCTGTCTCTCTTAAAATTACTGTTTAACAAATGGTAATTTTTAGTACATTGGATGAGAAACATACGCTTGAATAGTCTTGCCTTCTATTTCTTTGTTTATTATGTTTTTCCATTGCACTTTTGTGTTTTGAGATTTTGGTGTTTTCGTGTCTCTCTCTTTTTTTTCCTGTTCAGTTAACCATACAATTAACCTTGGTTATGTATGATTTAGTTCTACTTATGAGGAGGGGAGATTCTGTGAGATTTTCCATCTGAATGCCACTGGTTGGAGATGTTGTGAATCTTGTGGGAAGGTAAGCAGAAAACTCTTCTTGTTGGGTTGTTTGCTCTCTGTGCTCTGTTAAAATATCAAATATGCAGTGGAAGTTTCCAAATTTATTCTGATTCTAGTGCAAGTCACTTTATGGACAATTGCTTACTGCAGCGAGTTCATTGTGGATGCATTGTTTCAAATCATGCATTTATGCTATTGGATGCTGGAGGGATTGAGTGCATGGCATGTGCAAGAAAAAATGTTGTTTTGGTAAGGAATCATTCTAATCTTTCCATAACACCCCTAGCTACTCCGTACTAATTATAGTCTGATAAATCTGTTTTTATTTAGTTTTGCTGATATATTCATATAATTGAGACTGTTTTTGGGCTAAACTTGCAGTGAAGAACATGAGCTTTGTTTGATTAATGAAATGGAAGCTAATGGCACTTTTCACTAAATGAATCAAATCTCACACTGACCTTGTACCTTTAGTGGTACAATAGATTAACTCTGTTCCATTCTCTATGTGCCAGACATCAAGTACTGCATGGCCACCTTCGTTATTTTACAGTAGTCCTTTATCTGAGAGATTTAAAGACGTTTCTGTCAAAAATTGGAGTCAATTAGCTGGGTCAGGTCCAGTACCATGGCGGCAAGCACCCAGTTTGTTCAATTCTTCTATTTCGCATTCCGAGGTGCATCCCAGAACACCGTATGAAATTGACAGGCTTCATGTTGGTGACAGATCATCTCTCTCTTCTCTAGAAAAAGGGAGAATAGAGGATTTTTCTGAAAGATTAATAAATGGGAACCTGAAGCTTGGTACACGTGCACAGGATATAGTTGAGAATGGCAATGCAGGTACAGATCACTTGCCTGCAATTTTTATGCTACTTGTAGGAAAGTAATGTGTGATAATTTGGCATTTTCCCCATAGCTATGCTAGAGAAATAGATGAACAGATTTGGTAGCTGCAAAACCTGATTTGAAAATCCTGTTGCAGGAACCAGTTGTGAGGAGAAACTTGTAGGTATATCACATCAAACTTCTCTTAGGGAGGATCCATCTGCTCCACAATTTGGAATGTCTCTACCTTTCACATCTCTGAATGAACCAAATGGTCATATTGGTGGTTCTGGAACTCCTTTACGGCAACCTGCTCCACCTTTGCTTGCTAAGCAATTTCCTGGTAATTTGCACAGTGGAGTTGACTCATCACCTGATACTCATATTCGCAATGGAAGGCCTCGCGCAGATGCTCGTGCAAGAAGCCAATTACTCCCTCGTTACTGGCCCAGGTTTACTGATGAAGAGCTACAACAAATTTCTGGAAAGTATCCTTTGATTCAATAATTTATGAATTTGAGGCATTTTGTATTTGTGAACTCTAATTCTTAAAACTTGATAATTAAACTCATGAACATGCATGGGACCGAGGGGATGGGCTGACTTTATTCTTTTCTTTTGAAAACAGGCTTTGCCTTTCTTTTTCTTTACAACTATGCAATCTATCCTTAACCATATTAAAGTTCAAATTCTGTAATCACTCCTTTGTTTGAGAAAATGTTAAGTGCTAGTGATGCTGGGCGAATTGGGCGTTTGGTGCTGCCGAAAAAATGTGCTGAGGTTAGTAAACATGCCACCCAGCTCAACCCTTCACTTTATCCACTATCTTCTATTCTGAATCGTTCTTTATTAGAGAAGGTTGATTGCAGTCAACAATCAGAACTAAATGATTTCTTTTCCGATTGTTACACGCACACACAAACGAACACACACACACCCCATTGATTTCATTCTAGGTAGAGTGTTGTTCACTGGGTTAGGAGTACATTCATGCTTTAGTTGATTGCTAAATCCTTTTTTTCTCTGTGTGTAATGGTGTCATATTTACTACTTTAACTTCGTCTTGTGGACAGAGGAGTCACTGAATATAAAATCTTTCAAGTGATTGGCCGAACTGCAGAATATGGTATGGGCATGTCAATGTACACCAGAATGTTCTTGCAGGCTCCCATATTCTGTTGAAGGATTCTTTCCTGGGAACTTTCTGTTGATAGTGGATTGTAAATACACTTTTGAGCAGGTTTAGACTTGAATTTAAGTAGAAAGGGGAATTAATGATAGTTGATAACCTTAAGACGATCTCCATAATGACCATGAATCAAGCCCATATTTTAATTTCTTTTTTGAATTTTCCTGGTGGTTTCTTTGTTGAATATTCTGTAACTGTTTTATTAAAATATATGCAATGCTAATGTGGGATGTTGTGCATTTGATTCTTGTGAAACCTCATATTTGAGGAAACATTTCCCTGGCTTTTCAATGAGACAGCTTATAGGCTGATTACGTATTTGCATGAAGAATAAGTTAGTAAATTTTGCCACCCTTGCTTTTCTTTTTGGCTTCAGTATCATTTTCTTTCTTGATGATTCTTCAATAGAATCAATACTGATTTTCTTACTTTGGACAGGCTTATTTTCCGCCCATCTCGCATCCTGAAGGATTGCCTCTTAAGGTCCAGGATTCTAAAGGCAAAGAATGGATATTTCAATTCCGCTTCTGGCCTAACAATAATAGTAGAATGTATGTTCTTGAGGGGGTGACTCCTTGCATACAGAATATGCGGTTGCAAGCAGGCGATATAGGTAACTACCAAATTGAGTGGAAGTGATAGTCAAAAGTTACCTACTTCAAAATTTGGGGATGATTATATTCTCTGCATTATACTAGTTTTCTTATTTTGAGATCTTTTGGATATAGTTGACAATGGCAAGGCTTACATCTAGTGAGAACTGTTGCCTTTTAGATTTGGTGTGTTTCTTTTACTTGTCGGGCTCCTTAATCTTTGAATTCATCTTCCTTGTGATGTGGTGCCAACTTTTGTTGAATTACTGGTTTATGGTTTTTGAGTCCTCTGGTACTGGATCTGAAATTTGGTTTTGTTTCCCCAGTAACATTTAGTCGACTAGAGCCAGAAGGAAAATTGGTTATGGGATTCAGAAAGGCTTCAACTGCTCCATCATCTGATCAGGTATGACCTCGTTAAATTTCATAGTATCTTTTCAGATGTCTACTTTTGCATGCCAGAGCCCAAGGACAGGGACAAATGAAAGTCCCTCAACTGTTTTCTTGGATGTATTGCTAGTGCAGTTAGATATCCCTAAGCATATGGCATCAAAATATGTGCATAGTTTGTGCATTGTGCATCTCGTTAGAGATAAAAACAAGTGTATGCATGCTTGTTTAAGAAATATTAATCAATCTACTCATTAATCTTCTAATATCAATAGTATTATGCTGTGCTGTTTAGTTTGTGCATTTCTTACAGACTGGAAAAGATGGTAAACAGTTTTCAAAATGGTTGCTGTCATGATTTTAATTATTGATTTGCTGCTTTAGATTCAATTTGAGATGAATTAATCCGATAGATTAACCCATATTCTGTATTTTCATTTTCAGGATAATGATACAAGTAAGACTAGTAATGGTCTTTCTGCAAATAGAGATGTTAGTACTGCAAAGCCTTTTATGGTGAAGTTGCTTTAACCTTTTATCATTCAAAAGATAAATTGGAATAACCCTGCTTTTTATCAACTGAACAGGCTGAATTTGCTGATCCCAGTCCTTGGTCTAAAGTAGACAAGTCAGGATACATAGCTAAAGAAGTTCTGGAAGCAAAATCATCAATCAAAAAGAGGAAAAGCAGCACATTGGGTTCTAAGAGTAAGCGCCTGAGAATTGAAAATGAAGACATGATAGAACTGAAGCTAACGTGGGAAGAAGCACAAGGACTGCTGCGCCCCCCTCCCGACCATATTCCCAGTGTTGTGGTGATTGAAGGATTTGAGTTTGAGGAATACGAGGTTTTGATTTCTTCCCTACTCGATGGAAATTTGTCCTAGTGATCACCATTATCTTTTTTTAGCCATCTTCCAGCATGCTTGATTTTACAACCAGTTTCAATAGATTACTTGAATCACATGACCCTGTCGCCATTGACTGTTGGTATATTTGTTTAATTCTAGAGTGGCCTTCTTTTGTCACATTGAATTTTGGGCAAATGATACTGAGACACAAGGGAATAAAACAATGCAAAATTATCAAAGGAGTCCTTTATTTTGTATCACATATGAATAAAAATTCCCAACTGTTGCATGGTTTCGCACTTGTTATCATCAATCCTTGTTTGGCTTGACTTAATCTTTATCAGAGTATCAATTGAAAATTCCATAAAATTGATATTGTGGTTGGATGAAGATTTTGAACATGCATTAGTCCATCTTTATCACGTTAAACCTTGTCAGGCTTCTGTTCTGTTTCCACACTCACCTGTGTTCTATGACAGGATGCCCCAATTCTTGGAAAGCCAACAATTTTTGCAACTGATAATTCGGGGTAAGTTACTTGGGCAATTCAGCATCATTGGGCTCATCAGCTCATGCAATGATTTATATGCGTTCTTTATGGACATAGACTAGATCTTTTATTCTTCGTGGCACTTTCTATTGAAGAGATTGCTCATCAGCTCATGTAATGATTTATTTACGTTCTTTATGGACATAGACTAGATCTTTTATTCTTCGTGGCACTTTCTATTGAAGAGAATCCTTGCTGTTGTACCTGGTTAAGACTCTGAATCTTTTATGATATGGGTGGTTTTTCTTGGAGAATATTTACATGTCTTATCTTTTGTGGAGCCTTTGGAACTTTGAATTTATTGGCCATTGTGGGTTGTTTTCATAATTGTTGACATAAACTCCAGGATAACAGTTTAGTATTATAATCTTTTTTCTGCTGTCAAATTATGAAGATGAATGCAGGTTTGTTTTATTGCCATGATTTTAAAAGTTTTCCTTGTTGTAAGTTGTAACATTTTTTCATCTTTTTTCTTGTCAGTCAAAAGATTCAATGGGTTCAATGCGAAGATTGTTTTAAATGGCGCAAATTGCCAGCTGATGCTCTTCTTCCGTCCAAGTGGACGTGTTCTAGTAACTCCTGGGATCAAGGAAGGTATAACATGCATCCAGCTGTTTTTTCAGATATGCGTCTGTCTCCATATATTCAATAATCTATGCTCTCAAGTTTAAGTGATGCATGGTGAGAAACCATATAGTTTTCATCCCTCATAAGATGTAAACATGCATTTGAAGGGTAAACTTGTCGATTGAACTTGTTCACTTCATTGGATGATTTATGCTATTTGGCCTCTGCTTCTGTGATGGGTGTTAAAAGCTTATGAAGATCATTGGACTGTGCTGTATGAAACTTCTGTCATGGAAAGGAGCCAACTTTTGGGACTTTTAGATGCGTTCTTGCTTGTTATCTTGTAATGTGTTTTTATATAAATGGTAAAATGATGGACGAAGTCCATGTTCTACTTTCTTTTGTCTCTGAGATGGACAAACAACTGTGTAAAGTTTGACAGCATCTGAAATTCTGTGAATTGTCGCCTTTGAGTATTGTGTTCACTATTTCTATCCTTCTGTCACCAGATCATTTTGTTCAGCAGCTCAAGAATTGACAGCAGAGCAGCTTGAAGATCTGCTACCTTCTTGTCATATAGGTATAAATTACCTGGAATGGTTTTTCCATTTCGTCTTTTCTACATGCTCAAGCTTAGTTGCATATTGATGATTTAAAATGCTCTCTCTTGTTCTAATGGTGTTACCTGTACTTTCTGCCCCAACTGCTCAATTTTCAATTGTTATCACGGTTGTGAAAAAGCAGCTGCTTCCAAGAAAATGAAGGCTTCTAAACAGGATGTTGATAATGTTGAAGCACTGGAGGGGCTTGACACTCTTGCCAACCTAGCTATTTTAGGAGAGAATGAGGCACTTCCAGCTTCATCCCAAGCCACCACAAAACACCCGCGGCATAGGCCTGGCTGTTCCTGTATTGTTTGCATTCAGCCACCAAGTGGGAAGGGTCCCAAACACAAGCAGACATGCACATGTAATGTGTGCCAAACAGTGAAGCGACGTTTCAAAACCCTAATGATGAAGCGTGAGAAGAAGCAATCAGAGAAAGAAGCAGAAACAACTAGGAAAAAGCAGCAGCAAGCTTTACCTGAGAAATTGTTGGATGATGACCCCTCACCATCTACCAACACTGAAAGTAGCAGCCCGGACAAAAAAAAGATGATCAGTGAAGGCTCTGATGATGACCCCAACAAAACTAAATCCTCCACTTCACCTTTTAAAGGTCAAATAGACCTGAATATCCAGCCAGAACGAGAGGAAGAGTTGTCACCTGGTTCAGATTCTGGAAGCATGATGAAGATGCTCCAAGATGCTACTGAGAGGTATCTCAGGCAGCACAGGTTGTTAGTCTCAGATGGCGACAATAATATTTCGTCAGGTAATCAAGTACTTGCAGGTCATGAAATGGGTGAAAAAATCAGCAACGGCATGGTGCTTGGCAACAGTCATCATGATTCTGACAAAGATCCTCCTGCAACTTTCTCAGTGAAAGTGTCTGCGTCCTCTCCAGCCACTGGATAGTTATGCCTTTAATTATGAAATGCTGTATTGACTGTCCATGTAGGACTTGGGAGCTGAATCCGAGGATTATTTACCTTTGTACGTTTACACATCGGTATGGCGCTTCTTTGTTCTGTACATACAAGTAGAGAAGTAGGAAGAGTGGGCAACATGATTGAGAAATTGATAATTTTGCTGATTCACATTCATATGTGATCTTCTCTACTGTAATATAAGCGAATGCTAATTAGTTTAGAGGGAAAGAATGACGATAACTTAAACAAGTGGTAGTAGGTTGAAGCTATGTACTTCATTTTTAGGAGCTCACTGCTGCCTTGGTTCAGGTTCTGGATCACGAGATTGTAACTAGGCTGTGCCAGTTTTTCACTCAGTAATGAAAAATTGCTTCGGTTATTCTAGTTAATTTGCGTTATTGCCTTCAAAGTAAAAAGTAGTTACACCCTTTTTCTTTGCCAAGACTCAGGTTTAATTTGCCCCACCGGCCATCTGACGAGTGGTTGGCGCGGTGAAATGATGGGCAACCATATTTTATTCAATGTATGTTTTGTTTGTGTAATTTGCTAAAATTGGGATTTTAAACTGAAAATTTGGTTGGAAAAAATGAATTGATAACCCAAGGCGTTTTGATGAATTTTCTTTTACATGATATTGTCGATGAGTTTATGGAAACCATGGCCTTGAAGCATCAATTATTAAAACTTCTGCTTTTATTATTTTATTTATTTCTTGTTAATTGCTCATAATAAAGACTAATTATTTGCAAAAAAAAAAAAAAAAAAAAAAAAGATAGTAATAATAATTAATGAACAAAAAGAGAAGGGTTGTCCATTAGTTAAATAACTAGCCACAAGGTAATTGAAGAGTTAAGGTTGGATACACAAATTGTAGGTTTTTGTGGTTGAGAGGAAAGCAAAAGAAGACCAAGTCAACCAAACCAATGAAAAAGGGAAAGCCACTTATTCAAAAGCTTTCAGGTAAAGCTTGGTTGGTTCTCATCTCAAAATAACCTCAAGTCCCTTATAACTTTGTCCCCAACGCCAAAAATAAGGTTACTTTCCCGATATCCATTTTCTTGGTGACAATTTTGCTGTTGTCGCCTGCTCTCTTCCTCCTCATTAGGCAGGAAGCAAGAAATGAAGAGGAAGATGATTAACAAAATAAACACAGACATGCTCCATTAGATTTAAGTTTATCCCTCGCTGTCTTTTATTACATTCTACTAATTTCATAAAAAAGAAAAAAGAAAAAAAAAAATTTTAAGTACATTTGCAGTAGAACAACAAACGCCAAAATGAACGATTTATTTTCAAGTTCTTTCAAGAAATACACTGACCTCAAGCAGCAAACACAGGTTGATGATGTGGAGGCAGGAAAGGAATCTATGAATCTTGATAAATTCTTCGACGATGTCGAGAATGTAAAGGAAGACATGAAAACTGTAGAAAAGCTCTACAAAAACTTACAAGATGCAAACGAAGAGAGCAAAGTTGCGCATAATGCAAAAACTATGAAAGCTATCCGTTCTCGAATGGACTCTGATGTTGAGCAAGTCCTGAAACGTGTCAAAATCATCAAAGGAAAGCTTGAAGCTTTAGAACGTTCCAATGCAGCTGCACGGAACATTCCAGGGTGCGGTCCAGGCTCGTCTGCAGATCGAACCAGGACTTCTGTTGTGAGCGGTTTAGGAAAGAAACTAAAAGACCTAATGGATAACTTTCAGGGTTTAAGAGCTAAGATGACAGCTGAATATAAAGAAACTGTTGAACGGAGGTATTTTACTATAACAGGAGAAAAGCCAAGTGAAGAAACTATTGAGAATTTGATAGAAAGTGGAGAAAGTGAAAGTTTCCTGCAGAAAGCTATTCAGGATCAAGGGAGAGGTCAGATTCTTGACACTATATCTGAAATTCAAGAACGACATGATGCAGTAAAGGAAATAGAAAAGAACTTGATTGAGCTTCATCAGGTTTTCTTGGATATGGCTGCTCTTGTGGAAGCTCAAGGGCACCAACTCAATGACATTGAGAGTCATGTTGCACATGCTAGTTCATTCGTGCGACGAGGGACTGAGCAACTTCAGGAGGCCAGGGAATATCAGAAAAGCTCTAGAAGATGGACTTGCATTGCCATTTATGGTGGTATTGTTCTTGTCATTTTGCTTCTATTGCCACTCTTGCCAACAATTTTGTCCCTCTTGTAGGAAGAAGAAAAGTGACAGCTTCTTCAAGTCCGAAAATATATGTATATCATTTTCACTGTAGTGAAAATTTGTTAGATTGTAAAAAAACTTTGTAAGATTTTGTATTTTATTTCCCAAGATAGTGTTTTAATGTTTCTAACTTACATTCTGACTAGAGACAGCAAAACTTGGGATGTTAGTTCAGGCAAAAAAAACCAAAAAACCAAAAATTTTCCAAAATAAATGGTCCGTTGGCATATTGGAGATATCTGAATTCTGCCTCACTCCCCATTAAACGCCATAGAAGAAAACTAGTTGAGTTTTTTAAGTTTTTATCGAGATACTAGAAAATCATAGGATGAAGAAGAGCACATTCTTTTTTCCTTTTTACTTCTACCTTACCATTGATCACACATATGTATATATAGTAGAGGTTTCTGTGTAAATCATATTTTCACAAAAGTACAAAACTATCAATCTTGCAGCTATGATTGCCAAAAAATGAAGCCAGAATCACAGGAATCTTCTCTGAGCTGTTTGAACAGAAGATATTAATATATATTATGCATGTACAAAACTTGGCATACAACAGAACCCTACATTTTTTTAATTTGGTCCTCTTTGGCCCTTAAAATACTAGAATTTGCTATCATCAGCGAAAAAGTTACAGGCTCAAAATATATCACACGTGCTGCCTGCTGACCTTTGATGTTCTGCTTGATATGCTCTGTCGGTAATTAATAATACAGCCACAACGAGGAGATGACAACGGCAATGCCGTCAAATTGTCACGTGCAGATTCATCAGCATTTAATTACATACAAGAATACAAGGGGGTCTCAAGTACTGTCAAGTACTCACTTCAATTGCATAAAGTCAGAACAACCCCAAGCAACTGCTGTTCCAAAATAATCCTGAAATCGGCTTCTTTTTAGAACAATGCCAGAGTTATGTGACAGAAAAGGACTTAATTGAGATTTAATTATGTGGCAAAACACCACCAATTGCATAACTAATAAAACTTCAGCCTACCAACTGCAAATTATGCTGAACAAGATGACATAGCAACCAGCAACTCTCGCGTTGGAAGATTTAGAATATTTCACAAATCAAAATGAAAAGATGAATGAATATTAAGATCCTAAATTGAAGTACTAACAATTTACACAACATAAGACAGCAAAATACTAAAAATTTAATGGTTCAGCCATTCCCAAAATGTATAAAACCTGTTACAAAATTAGTAATTCTTCCAACTCAACATCGAGGTTCTACCAAGTTGCAGCAACAAACAAGACAATATGTATTGAATAACCCAAACTGAATGATTGTACCCATTAATTTACAAGCTCAACAAAACCAATCAAGTTCCAGCACTAGGCAAAGCTGCCATAAAAGAATTATATGAGGACTCCAGGTCAAAGTGTAGTTGCCGGGCCTGCTGCTCTGTCAATTCATCTGCAGCCCCCATCTTAGACAGCCTAGAAATCCACTCTTTCATCTTTGTCTTGCCCTCAAAGTCCGGTGGCAAAATGCTCAATTTATTAAGTGAAGCTGAAAGGTCTGATAGCAGCGGATGCACCTGATCCACTGCCACCATATTCAGTTTTAGGGAATCCATGGCTGTAATGAAATTTTGAACACACTCTGCCACAATGGCAGCTGATGTTGTCGCTGAGGCAGCTGCGGCAGCCCGGTGTTCCACTGTGGCAGGGACCCCTGAGGTCACCAATCGGTTTATGGCAGCTGGACAATCCATCTTGTATGTGTCTGCAAAGCGCTCAATGCTAGGGACTATGTCTTTCAAAGTGGAAGCTAGTGTTTTGAAGTGGGCGATAAGTTTGTGGCATTCAGTTTCATACTCAGATGAGGTGATAATATCACGAATATAGGCCTTTTCAAGCTTCTCCGTAGCTTTGATTATAGCATAGAGCTCAGCAAAGTTCTCATACATTTCTCTCTCGCGCTTGTCGTTCCATAGCTTGACCTCCATTGCAAATAGGTATGCGTAACAAATATACTCTCACAATTGGATATATATATATATATATATATATATATATAAATATATATATATAAAGGTATATGTGGAGGATTGGAGAAGAGAACGGGACACGCGCAAAGAGCACTAGCCTTCGCTGAAAAACATCCATACATACAAGAAGATAAAAACAAAATTAGACAAATATTTTCGCTTTTGCAAATCCAAAAAACACAGTACAGGCAAACGATTAAAAGTGTGTGATAAAGTCGTCCTATTTATCTAATTTAACAGATAATGTTTGAACATTCCATTGCTATCGCAAAATAGCAAACGAACTATTTAATAGAGTTCATCCAAAATTAAGAGAAAATAAATGTATATTAACTAGAGATAGCGAGCAAGCGGAGAAAGAACAGAGAAATGAAAATAGAAACAAGACCCAACTATGCAAATATGCTTCCTCTCAACTGATCATGGACCAATAAAAGATGAAAGACTTCCATTCACAAGAAGTAAAACAAAAGGAAAAGGCAAAGTTATAGCAGCTAAAATTTCCATCTTTTCTCCGATTCTACCGATTTCTCAGAAACCAATGAGACAAACAAACAGATCTTATAATCTCAAGTTAGAAACCACAAATATAACATCAAACCCCTTTTCAATTATAAAATTAGAAAAGCCCTTTTCAAAGTTTACCTCTAGATCATCCTAGAGCGAAGAATCCCAATCGTAACACCCATATGGCTTAGAACTCCCAAAAGTACGTAAGACGAACATATATACGATTTGAAAGAGAAAGAGAGAAACTTACAGGAAGTGGAAAACGCGGCTTTGAACAGCGTGAAGGCTCTTTCTCTGAGTTGCAGAGGAGAGAGAGAAAAGAAGGGAGAGAGGGAGATAATGTATTTGTATTATGAGGATTTGGAGAGAGAGAGAGAGAGAGACAGACAGAGATGGGGTTGCGTGTGGGCTCGCGTATATTATTATTGCTGCTTACGGCATCTACGTGTAGCAGTTGGGATGAGCAGAAGAGTGAGACACCTCCGTTACGTTCTGTTATGGGGATATGACGCTACATTAGCTTTCATGGCCTCGCATGCCTTTTGTCCAATCATTCCTTTCTATTTATTACGGGCAATCCCGATGATGATCGGATCAAACCCGTTACTTTCCTTCTTACAGTTACCGAATTATTGTGTTTAGCTCTCATTGTGTTTAGATCTAAAAAGCGAATTAAAATTAATTAATTTGAAATTTAAAGAACCAATTAAATTTTTTTTTTTTGATTTTTAACACCTTGAAATTATTAATTTATTTATATTATTAAATTAAATATTATGTGATTAATCAATAGTTGATCCAAGTGATAAGCGATTTTAATTTTTATAAATGTGAAAACAAAAAATTAGAAGATACAAATTAAACATTATATTTTTGGTTATTATTGTATTGTTAAATTAAAAACAAAAGCAAAATGTGGTATCCAGCTGGCACATGCAATCTGCTGTGGCAGCAATGCTGTGCTGGCATACGCTGTCTGTTTGACAGTTGGCGCGGATCAGTGACGTGTCATAAGGTGTTGACATGGCTGGTGGTTACGTGGCTTCAAACCTTTTTAACGGATTGAGTGACATCTACGGCTTGGGTCCAAAGATTGTTTGGGGCGATGGGCATTTCAACGGGCACCCAGACTAGCAACCAGTGACAAAACTTGGATGGGCTGGGCCTATAGGAGCAGCCTCATTATTCACCCTAATCCCTTCGTTCTCGTGTAAAATGGGAGCTGTCTCTACCAAGTTTTAAGATCGACGCTTGGAACATCCCTGTGAAACATCTAATTGCTGTGAGAAGTTGCACAATTCTCAGATAAGTTTTCCCTCTGTTGTCGACATTTTTGTCCGAAGTAGCATAAATTTAGGGATCTGGTCTTCTTCAGCGATTTATTTTGATGTTTGTTTATAGAGGTTCAGGGCTTTACTTAGAAATTCAAAAATTGCCTTTCAGTTTAGCATCAATTTTGTTTTCCTAGAGTTTTAGAGTTTATTCTGCTGCGACATTTTTTAAAGATATGTCAATTCCTAGAGAGCTTTATCCGTCCCAAGATGATCTCTTATACGAAGAGGAGATATTACGTAACCCATTCAGCCTCAAGCTTTGGTGGCGCTACCTAATAGCCCGTCGTGAAGCACCTTTCAAAAAGCGGTTCATTATCTATGAGAGAGCCGTCAAGGCATTACCGGGTAGCTATAAGCTTTGGCATGCCTATCTTACAGAGCGTCTCGATATTGTTAGAAACTTGCCCATTACTCACTCCCAATATGAAACCCTAAACAATACATTTGAGAGAGCATTGGTCACTATGCACAAGATGCCTCGAATTTGGATCATGTACTTGCAATCTCTAACCAACCAGAAATTGATTACCCGTACCCGTAGGTCTTTTGATAGAGCACTCTGTGCATTGCCAGTCACGCAACATGATAGGATTTGGGAGCTATATTTAAGGTTTGTTAGCCAAGAAGGCATTCCAATTGAGACTTCACTCAGGGTTTATAGGAGGTACTTGAAGTATGACCCTAGTCATATTGAGGACTTCATTGAGTTTTTGGTGAATTCCCATCTTTGGCAAGAGGCAGCTGAGAGGCTTGCTTCAGTGTTGAATGACGATCAGTTTTATTCTATAAAGGGGAAAATAAAACATACTTTATGGCTAGAATTGTGTGATCTTCTTACTAGACATGCAAAGGAGGTGTCTGGTTTGAATGTTGACGCCATTATTAGGGGTGGCATTAGGAAGTTTACAGATGACGTTGGCACGTTGTGGACATCTCTTGCTGATTATTATATTAGGAGAGGTTTGTTTGAGAAGGCTAGGGATATTTTTGAGGAGGGTATGACTACAGTGGTTACTGTGAGAGATTTTAGTGTTATTTTTGATGCATATTCACAGTTTGAAGAGAGTATGGTAGCTTATAAGTTGGATCTGGACTTGAGTGATGAGGAAGAGAATGATGATGATGCCAAGCAAGAAGAAGATATTCGTTTAGAAGTGAATTCTAAGTTTGAGAAGAAGATACTGATAGGGTTTTGGTTACATGATGATAATAATGTGGATTTGATGTTGGCTCGATTGGAGTATCTCATGGATAGAAGGCCGGAATTAGCCAATAGTGTACTTTTGCGACAAAATCCACATAATGTGGAACAGTGGCACAGGAGGGTTAAGCTTTTTGAGGGCTATCCAACTAAACAGATCCTAACTTACACTGAGGCGGTAAGGACAGTTGATCCGATGAAAGCAGTAGGAAAGCCTCACACCCTATGGGTTGCTTTTGCCAAGTTGTATGAGAATCACAATGATCTTGTCAATGCAAGAGTAATTTTTGACAAGGCTGTCCAAGTGAACTATAAGACTGTTGATAATCTGGCCAGCATTTGGTGTGAGTGGGCTGAAATGGAAATTAGACACAAAAATTTCAAAGGTGCATTGGAGCTGTTGCGGCGGGCCACAGCAGAACCATCAGTTGAGGTCAAACGAAGAGGTAATCCTAAATTTTTCTCATTCACTGTCTTCCCTTATACTAATTGTCATTTACTCTGCACTCTGCATTTGGTGGCTATCCTGCATGGTTGTACTGCCCATTTCAAACAAATTAAATTCCTGTTACTAAAACTTATTAGAAGTTTGTTTACAGAAATTTCGAGTTATGAGTCTCAAGAATCAAAATATATAATAATTTAGTGAATCTGACTTCAGATTATGAAGCTAGGACTGAACATTTTCACTTATAATAATACCTGTTCATGACAGTTTTTGTTTTATAATAACTGAAGCAATTCAATGTTTTTAAGGCTTGGTGCATTAACATATTTTTCAGTTGGAGTGAAGGGTGGGGAGATATGCGAAGTTGTTGGGAAGGCATGCAGTTTTATTTATTCCAACGAAAGCAATACAAGGTTCCTATTTTTTGAAAAGGAAAAAAGATAGAGAGTTATAAACACAGACAAGAACCCTTTGGAGGATTCAAATTATAAAGCTGGTTGATTTGTGAAGAAACTTTATTAGAGGGTTCAAATTGGATACCCAACTGATTATTTTATTTCTGTTCTGTGGTTGCAGTGGCTGCTGATGGCAATGAACCAGTCCAGATGAAGTTGCATAAGTCCTTGAGACTCTGGACTTTTTATGTTGATTTGGAAGAGGGCCTTGGGACCTTGGAGTCCACTCGAGCAGTTTATGAGCGAATATTGGACCTGAGAATAGCCACTCCACAAATCATTATCAATTATGCACTGCTCCTAGAAGTATGATATCTATAATTCTACTGCTTTGTTTCCTTTAGTTATTACCTTTATTGATGTGAATTGAGTAACTTATATTATTTTGGATTGTGCAGGAACATAAGTACTTCGAAGATGCATTCAAGGTGTATGAAAGAGGAGTGAAAATATTTAAGTATCCTCATGTGAAAGACATTTGGGTCACATATCTTTCAAAGTTTGTAAAGAGATATGGGAAGACAAAACTGGAACGAGCAAGAGAGTTGTTTGAGCATGCTATTGAAATGGTATGCTCCTTATTCTTAGATTCTCTTTGTTTCGGTATCTCTCATATTGTATATGTTTATCACTGAAGATGACTGCCAAAGTTTTGGAACGTTTAACAGGGTTTTCTGTTTTTAGATTGCTTCTGGAGTTTTTTTATATTTACAGAAGTTTGTCTCATGACTCTGTTGCTGACCTTATTGTGTCTGATTGTCTGGTTCTTTATAAATAGGCATCATTCCTGTGCATATTTTTAACTTGAAAATGCAATTTAGGTTTATGTTGAAGGGTTTGTAGGTTGCCTGAATAAATGCTGCGTAACTCTCATCTAGTTAGTATGGGACCTGGAAACTGGAGTCTAATGTTTATAGTATTAATATAGAGAATTATTGATTTGTATTTGCTTGCATCATCCACCTGCATCCTTACTGTCCTGCATGCAAAAATTATCTTGATACCTTGGCAATCAAGAATTGTCAGTGTTTCATTCTTGATATGTGATACATTTCTTCAGAAATTATCACTAGGAAATACTTGATTTGAAGTCCTTCCAGGAGAGCTTTCCTTATTCACAATTTGGTTCCTTTTCTGTGTAATAATCTTGAGCTAGGTCATTGAATATATCAATGCATTGAGGATTTATGTTGGAGTTAGAAACAGCAGTGATTTTTCCATGCTTATTGTTCCAATTAAAATTTAAGGGGTAAACTAGTTAGCTTGAAAAGGAATTATCTAAAATGGTCACTGTAGTTTACCTTTTATTGGCATCCATATATTTCCATGTTCAATTTTTTGTCATGATTGTAATTTATTAATTTCTTCACATGTGATGTATTCTGTAATCAATGTGGTGTTTTAGTTATATCATTCTAGCATGGTGTTTTCATGGGTCTGCAAATGAGTGATGCTGTTAGTACCATAGCAGCATAGTGTTGTTTATGGTATGATGTTGACCTTCTTGTGGCTTTTCCTTGTGTTTGTCAGGCTCCTGCTGATGCAGTGAAACCCTTGTATCTTCAATACGCAAAGCTGGAAGAGGATTATGGTTTGGCAAAGCGAGCTATGAAAGTTTATGATCAAGCAACAAAAGCTGTCCCTAATAGTGAAAAACTGGAGATGTATAAAATTTATATTGCCCGTGCGGCTGAGATTTTTGGTGTCCCAAAAACCAGGGAGATATATGAGCAAGCAATTCAGGAACCGGGTGGACTTCCTGATAAAGATGTAAAGATAATGTGTTTGAAGTATGCTGAATTGGAGAAGAGCCTGGGAGAAATTGATCGTGCACGTGCCATATATGTATATGCATCTCAACTTGCTGATCCACGAACTGATGCAGATTTCTGGAATAAATGGCATGAGTTTGAGGTACAACATGGAAATGAGGGCACTTTTCGAGATATGCTGCGGACTAAACGAAGTGCTTCAGCAAGCCATAGCCAGGTAAACAATTTTCTTTACATTATGGCTGTAAAGACAATACTTGACTCTAGTGTGAGTGTCATAAATTGATGTGTGCTCGTTATGACTCGTATGCTTCTCTTTACGCTGAAGGCGTTAGTCATTGATGACGCCTCTTGCATTCCAAACAATTGCAATTATGGAATTAGAGCTAAGGTCAACTTCTACCTAAATGCATAACATGTTTTCTGTTGAAGTACATGGAGATGTTATAGTTTCATATAGCATTTCAATTTGCTCATAGTTTGATGGGAATGACCAATTATCTGTTGAAATCAAAGATGAAAACGAGAAATTGTATTTAAGGTGGAGACATGACATTGTTTCCTTGTTGCATCATTTTGAATACTACAACAAAACAACTAAGCCTTAATCCAAAACTAGTTATATGAATCTATTGTTTCCATTTTGCTATGTTCTTAAACAGGTCTTTGCATCATTTTGAATGGTTGATATTAATTTTATAAATCTGATTCTCATTGTCTTTCATTGCAGCAACATATTTTGCCCGAGTATTTGATGCCAAAGGATCAAAGGCTAGACATTGACGAAGCAAAAGACAAATTGAAACAGGCTGGGGTTCCTGAAGATGAAATGGCTGCTCTAGAGAGGCAGTTAGCTCCTGCTGCCAATAATACTACAACTAAAGACAGCAACAGAAAAGTGGGCTTTTGGAGTGCTGGGGTGGAATCGCAGCCTGATGGAGTAACGAAGGTTAATGCGAACCAAGAAGAAATTGAGCTGCCAGAAGAAAGTGACTCTGAAGACGATGAAAAAGTGGAGATTATGCAGAAAGATGTTCCATCTGCTGTGTTTGGCGGATTGGCTAGGAAGAGAGAAGAGACTGAAAAAGATGAAGGTGGAGATAATGTTGCAATTGGCAAGGATAAGGATGGTGAGAGCCGTCTTGGTGCCTTGGAGAGAATAAAACGGCAAAAAAGAGCATGATTACCTGGAAATTTGAAGTTAGGCTTTTAATTCTCATGAAGTTTTGACAGACTCTATAATGTCCTAACTGCCATAGTTACCCCCAATTCGTATGATAATAGTTGATTGTGCTGGAGGGGTGGACATTTTCATCAAGCCAAAATGTTGTAGAGGACCGCAGGATACAATTCAATTGGTTAGTATTTTCTGCTACGAAAAGTGAGGTTGACTAATCATATGTGCTTAATGTGGACTAGTATCCAAGTAGGTGCAACGTTTACACCAAGGCCCATATCCAAATGTGTAATTTGTAGTAGAGGACCCACTGTAAATTGTAAGTGAGTTTTCCTTTTTTTGTATTTTGTTAATGATAGATCCTTTGAGTGGGGAACGCGACAGGGCCAATTATCATTTCCTTTGAATTTGCTAGTTACTAAACCAAGTTGATGTAATAATTGCTTTGACTAAAGGCAAATACAAACTAAATATAGACCGCTAATTTGCACCTAGAATCAAAATATACAGTAGTTTAACAAAAAATTTCGGACTCCCACTCGTTTCCATCTCTTTGACAATCAAACTTGGTTATTGTCCTTTTGGTTATTGTCCTTTTGTACACTGGAACTTTCAAAAACCCTTTCCATCAACCTGAATAAGCTTCACAAGTTTTAACAGATTTATGGCTAGACAAATGGCAAAATATTGGACTATCCTTTCTCTTTTTTCATGTGTTTCTCTTTTACTAATTTTCTTAATTCTTAATAAGATAAAAAATAATGTTTTCCCATAATTTTGTCAACAAAAAAAAAATAGTGAGGAATTCAAATTTGGATCTCACAATAGGAAGGAACAATGCTACTATGTATTGGTCATTCATTAAAGATGAATAAAAGAACACACTAAGTTTCTTCCTTTACAGACACCAGACCAGACCATAGCACAACCAAAACTAGAGTATACTTTAATACTATCTGTGTATGTAAGCCCAAACCTTTTTTCTTCAAATTCTAACCCCTACCTTTTTTTACCTAAAGAGGAAAAGAATAAATAAATAAAAAGAAATACACATTTCCTTTTTCCAGTAAACAAACCCATTAAAGTTCTTTAATTTGCTTCTGTTCTTTTTTTTTTTTTTCTTTTTTGAAAACTATTTTATTAGAAATAATTAAAATTAATGGCTTCCACGGATAACCATTTCCTTATACTGATTCAACGACTCTTGTCTCTGCATCCTCATCTCTTCGTTGAACTTCTTAATGAACGCCTCAACTCGGCGGTTCAACTCATCCTGACTCAGCGACGGCTCTTTTTTCAGCTTCCCTAACGCAGGAGAATTGCTCACAGGTGGCAGCTGGTAATTGGTCCTGTCCTTGAACGTCTCTGATTTCTTCGGTAACGATGGGTCCCCTTGAATTACGTCTACTTGACGGCCGTAATGCTCGAACGTCTCCGATTTCTTCAAGTGTCTCGTCAACGGCATTGCTCGTCCCTCCGTTATCATTTTCCACGTGTTCTCCAGCGTCTCGTGTCGTTTGGGTTTCGCGACTCTCAATGCTCTTCCGCCTGAAAAATAAGCAAAAATATTTAATCATCGAATTACGTATTTATCCTACCGACCGAAATTTATTCACGTGCAATAGCAGGGTGTTTTCGGGATTTCAAATTAAGCGTCAAGAATACGCTAAGTTTGAATTTCATTTTGTCCTGCAAAATTCAAATCAATCAGAGTCATGGCTAAACGACAACGTTTCAGATCAACAACTAAGAGAAGAAACGTTGGCCTCAAATTTTGATGCGATCCTAGCAACTAGCAAGAAATCTTGAAAACGGCGCCAGAGACGTCTTGTCGACGCCGACCCAAAAGCCGTCCGATATTAAAATTCGGTAACTGACTACTGAAGCTCTAGCCATCCAAATGAATCTAACCGTTGAGATTTATCCATACAATCTAGGTACAGGTAGACCAAAAGTAATAGTGCATAAATAAAATTGCATTATACATACCTTCAGGGCTAGCTCTAACCGGTTTCCGGTGACCGAAGCGAGTAGAAACCAGAGGTTTCTCAGCCGGAAGGAAAAGGTCCGGAAAATTCTCAGACGACTCCATCCTCTTCGGAGGGTTCCAGGTAGACTTGGAGATTACAAAGTCATCCTCATCCTCCTTACTCTCAACCTCCACAGAACCGCTCACCATCACAGCGCTCTTATCTTCAAAAACAGTTTCACCAGCCTTCTCATCCCCCAGCTCATACACAACCTCCGAAGCCGTCGATTCATGACCTTCATATGCGGACCGAATCTCTGGTTCGGAAACCTTCATATCGTAATGGAATTGATCCGTCTCGCGTATCGCTATTTTCGGCGCTGGTATTTGGTCCTGCTGATCTTTATCACCATGGCTATGGTGAAACCGAGAAGAAGCAGCGATGGTTATGATGATGCAGTTAAGTATAACGTAGAGATAAGGAGGTTTAAGCCATGAAGCTAATGAGCTCCATATAAGAGGAGCTTGATACACGGAGAAATCGACAACCAATGGAACAGAAACTTTAAAAAGCAAAGCTAGGGATAATACACCAGTGGAAATCAATACAACTTGAAGTGAGAGTGTCATTGAAACCATTTTTGGCTTACCTTTGCTTCGTCTGGTTTTTCTGTATCGGAAATGGTGGCGACTAGTGGATGTGGAGTTAGGAGAAGGAAGCAGGGATTATATAGAGAGAGAGAGTGGGGACACGATTAGTGAAATGATGTGAACCGTTGGATATAAACAGGAGAATATCTGGATGGTTGAGATGTGTGGATGCGTGTGGAGGTGACATGCTCGTGTGGGAGTGGGAGCTTCCATAGTGCGCTTCTTCTTGGAATTGGAAAAAACTACGGTGGCCCACTTGATTAAAGAGTTAGTACTAATTAGATGATTTAAAGATAAGAGTGGAGCCTCTAAATTAACAGAACTTTCCCATTCACGGTAAACAAAAAGGTCATCATCTGTTTTGCCTTTACTTGTCAAGGCAATTTTGTGTCCAAAGGAATGTTACCATAAATACATCAAAGATTAGATAAATATTTTTCCATGCAAATCAAATTTAAAATATGTCAAAATTATATAAATAATCATAAAAAAAAACATATAAATTTATAATTGCACAGGAAATAACGTATGGGCTCACGGTAGTTCAACTTTCTTTCTTGAAACTGCAAAAGTACTTGCTAGTTCAAGGCATTGCAGAGTTAAATATTGGCCAGTGGCAAGATTATATTCTTTTTTAGGCTGCAGAAACACTTTTTGAATATTTAAATGTGCCCATTCTCAACGGTCATATTATTGACCGTTACTCCCGCAGTCTGTACCGAGATCCCAGAGGGCTGGTCCAATGGTTGCGGTAAGGCTCGCCGTTGGCATGTGGGGTGCAGCCCTAACCGACCACAACTCCTTTTTAGCTTTTAGTAGTAGATTAGTAGCGGTGACACGGATACGGTGAGATAGTCAAGGATACGGGTATAAGAATACAAGATAAATTCTCTTTCCACACTACTATTATTTGGTCAAAGACATACGCATTACTTGAGAAGATATGCAGTTCTTTTATCAAAAGGTTCCAAAAATAATAACATGCGTTTGTTGGTCACAACACACACCGATGTAGTGTAGAAACAGGAAAATGAAAATATATGTATAAATTATTGTATGATATTTTATTGTCCAATAATCAAAATTTCAAAAATAACGTCTTCTTCTTTTTGGGTTGGTTAGAGATGAAAAATAATGATCTACATTGACTGTATAGCCAAACAAGTGCTTTTTTTTTTGTATACGCGGACCATTCTTATAGGTCAAGTCTCTCGGAGTCAGCTCCAAAGAATGTTGACTCTCAATTAATACACACGTACGTATGGGATTATATACATTTCTTAATCTAATCGGACAAGATAATTAAAAAAAATATACGTAAAGATAGAGAAGTTTTGATGGTTAAGGTCTTAGAATAGACATGGTAACAGCATTCTGATTTTGACAGCGTGCCATATGTTATAGTAGTATATTAGTATTTCAGAGGTGTGAAGATTTGTGCTAGCTTCAAGTAAAAAGTTAGACACCAATTAGATTGATCAGCATTAGCGTAGCCGCGTAGGAGAAAAGGGAGCAAGAAAGTCTACACGCCATATATATATATATATACTTTGCATTAAATAATAACTGAACTAACTGAACTAACTGTCAGTCAATATATCGTGACATTGTCTGAGTGGTAGTTTCATATTGTCAGATGTCAAAGACGACTGAGATGGATTACCACTACACATTTTACTTACTTTCAAAATGTTAATACCTTCTTCACCAAGTAATCTCTGTTTTAGCATAAAAGTCAACACATTCAAAAGTCCTGATTGGTTAACTCAATTAAGACCTTTTTTTTTTTTTTGGTTTTATAATTGAATAATTGTTAAGTTATAATTATCCATGCATGCATGATGGTCATGGATAATCCTGCATTAATTCAGAATACTAATATAATTAAACTAAGAAGAAGAATATTGACTTAACCATATGGAAACACGTACATGTGAATAAGTACACGTATGGACTTTGCCTGACATAATAACCATCTAATATTGAATTAATCAGTTTGATAATTAAGATTAATGAGTCCATACTGTCTGTTCCTTCAAGAAAATAAAATTATATCTGTTTAACTTATTATGTTCCCTCAGGGAATCCACGAAAACTAAGAGATTGACATTTCTCTTCACCAAAATTTAAAAAAAAAAAGAAAAAAAGATGCCATTCTTTATTAGTTATACATATTCTAACAAACTAATCATGATTAAGACTACCGTTTTGGTGTTTTCAAACTGTTGATTTAGCTCTTTTTTTCTCGAAGGAACGATCTCAGATTATATATATATATATTAGAAAAGTTTTGCATTGCCGTGTGAATGAGGCTGTACGTAGTCTTTTGGACAGGTATTTAATGGTCTGTCGTGTCCATGAATTGTTGTCAATTGGATACAGTTGACGAGCATTTTTTATATAAAAAAAAATAATTGTAAAATTATTAAATCTCGAATTTGAATTTTAAGTAATATAATATAAACCCTGAAACTCGTCCATTTTTTCAATGTCTGTTGATATATAATTTGTGCAACAACCAAAGTTTTAAATATATTAATCTAATTTGGAAGCTTTTATGTAAAAATAAAACACAGGTTCAGGAAGCATCGAGAACTATGGCTCCATCAAAATTACATTTTCGTAGCTCTTTCTTGTTAAGTAATTAATATCCATTGGAGTGGACGGTGGGTTTACCCTACAAGTCAACAAAAGGTTTTTCTTTTCTTTTTTCGATACTAAAGCGGACAGTAAAATGTACTGTGGTATTTATTTTCTCCATGTAAAGGGACGGGTACGATGATGACTTGCAAACATTAATTTGGTCAAAAACGAGTAAGACAACATTGACGTTATAGTAACTAAATCAAAAGATAAGGAAACAAATACCCATACCATCTCAAGTTGTACTTTTCAAGTATATATATTTCCAAGCACCGCCCATTTCCCTTCTGACTGCCATATGGAACTATCTTCTTGCAATCCTCATCAGTATATTCTTGACTTTTTTTTCTTTTTTCTTTTATATATTGGAAGGATCTCAAGTTGAAAAATTTTCAACGAGTAATTTTACAGAGACAAGTAATCGCAAGTCCTAGATTTTTCTTCTTGACATGCCAGATTTAGGTTACCTACCTGGTAGATTAGTTGAAGATATTATTATATACGTGTCAACCACGTCCCAAAATATTCTAAGCTGAAACATTGCATGCCTTAATTACTGTATTTGCGTGTAATATAATACAAATTACATTCAGTAAACTATTTTATTTGTTATTTTTAAAGCCCTTACACCATAAATCTAATATATTTCCTTTGGCAGTTGCTATGTATCGACATGTGTGCTTGTCCATGTCATTTGTTAATCTTAAAGCCCAACAAACAGATGGAAGCTCTTCCACTATGCAACCCATCATGGCTACACAATCATGAAGTCCTCGAGAAAGATTGAAACTTTAGCTGTTCAATCAATATATTAGTTGTATTCAGATATGACATTAGCTTAAGAACAACTGCTTCAGGCACCTGCGGAACCAGCTTGCAAGCTTTAATCTGATGGATTGAATTGACTTTCTTTGCTTGCATTAATGCAGATTCTTGCTATATTTGATACGAATCAAACTTTTTATTACATCAAATAAAAGTAGTAAATCAGTACAAATGAAAGCAGTAAACCGAGTAGGCAATAATATGTGTAGTTTAACTATATCTGATCTAAAATAAGAAAATGCAACCAACTACTGTCTTGTAAACATCCCTGGACTCAATGAAGACAAATCATAGTATACTTGAGGTTGTGTTGGAGTGGCCGGGAATGCAGCAGGCATTGTTGACCTGATATTCCTTGCCCCATTAATTTGAGCTACTGGTCCCGGACCATACATGCTGTAAACGATTAATGACCATTAGATTAGACCTTAATTGTATGTAAGTATAAACTGAAGCTTATAGAAATGCAATCATCAGAATCATTTAATGATAATGTAATTTTTGAATAACGTGTAAATGAGACACTCCTATGATTCGCATGCAGTACATTATTTTCAAGCTAATAGTTGATTTAAATTATTCAAAGAAGTACGCTAATACATTAAATTTCTCGATGACTCTGCTGAATCTGTTAGCAGTCAACTGAAGGTCTACACACGCAGGCCTAAGCCCCCACATATTGAGCTGTTGAATTAGTCATTCAAATTCTGTTTTGCATTTCTGTTTATTTCCTGTTATGTAGGAGGTAGTTCCTCCACTTTCTTTATT